>LNAC01001205.1:150833-248908 GCA_002007465.1 Ailurus styani | reverse complement strand
CCCTCCCCCCCCCCCCCAGCCCTGCGGGACTCCCAGGTGGGGGACGGCCTGGTCAGGAGTCAGGCTCAGGGCTCCGGCTCGACTCATAAATGTGGAAATAACCAAATGTGTTCCCTGAAGCTTTGCAGCATTGTCAGGAAATGGGCTGCTTGCATGCTGCACTTCCACGGATCTGGAAATTCTGCCGAGCTTGGGTTGACTCCAGAAGAAAAGTTTAAAAGTGTTCAGGGAAGAGAGGAATTAAAGCGGGCCATTAGTTGGAGACACCAATGCTCCTGCTGAGTCTGTGTCTTGGCCAGTTACTTGGCAGCCCGCGATGCTGGAGCGTGTGTGTGTACTGTGGCGGCAAAGTTTGCTTTTCTAAGGCTGGGGGCTTTATAGAAACTTTCTTTCCCACATTTTTCATATCTCAGAAATTTGCGTGGCACCTTTGGGAAGGAATGGCAGGTCTTTCTTGTTTCCAGCTGGGAGAAAACAAGGCACAGAGAAGTCTAGCCTTCTAACTCCTCATGGACAGTGGGCCTGGGCCCTCAGTAAATATGTGTGGGATAAGCGAATGGGTCAAAGGGATTTGAGTAATGATCACATGTGTCAAAGGTGGGGCCTGAGCTCTTTGGGTACCCTGACCTACTCGGATGAATTCAGGGGACTTGAATGATGGATCTCAGCTCCACTCTTTCTTTCCTTGTGTTACTGACACAATGCCTTCCTCATTACTCGAAACTTGGGAAGGAAGGTTCTGGTATTTGAAAAAGGTCTACATGGGCTTTTCAGGTCATACAGTGAAGCTATCATACTAGGGGGATGGAGTTTTAGTTGGAGGGACATAAAGTTCAAAGTTTTTTCCCTTCTCTTGGCTTTCTTTCTGTGTTCCTGGACCTAAGAAGCTGTGAGACCCAGAGGGTAGGGGAATGAGGGCTGCAGCCACAAGGCATGGTGGCCTCTGGTCCTTGCCCCAATTTTGGCCATAAGATCATGAGGTAAAAAGGCTGACCAGTAATCTGGACAAAGCACAGCTGATTCTGGGTGGTTGGTATTGTCCTGGTCAGCTGCTTCTCAGGAAACTTCTCAGGAGACTAGAAAGTAATTTGATCACCAATCAAGTTAAAAGAGATGTGGCTAGAGCTTTATACTTATTTTAAATGTATTTCATATTATTTTTCCCAGGATGCAGTTTGGGGAGGAATTTTTTGGGGGTTCTCCCCCCTCCGTCCTCAGAAACTTCCACTGTGAGAGTCTCTCAACCTACAACACTTGAATTGAAATCTGCCACTCACATGCTGTGCGACTTTGGGCCAGTTATTTAACCTTTCTGAGTCTCTGCTTCCTTAGGTGGCAAGTGGAGATGATAATAGAACTGAAGTCACAGGTTTGTTATGAGATTTTTATGGAATTAATACATGTGAAGCTCTTAAAATAGTGCATATGCGCTAGCTAATATTCTTGACATTTTGCTTAAGTACCACTGATCACCTAAGTTGACACAGAGGCCAAAGCAGCTAGTTTTCAAAAGTGGTACTTTGTGACAGAGTCCTGTCTGGAGGCTGGGGAAGGAACTAGTTGAACTCTCAAGGTTTTCTTACAAATAATAGGCTTCTGTAAAAATTCTGATTTCAATCTTTGTTACCTTCACAAGTACTTATTGAACCGGTCGAGGCTTTAATTCTCCAAGTGCTTTGAAGAGCGTACTGTACTAGTTGTCCACATGAATTTTAGAGCATTTTGAGTCTGTTGGTTAATGTTTTTGAAATCTTAAAAGGAAAGACTTTAAATGTCTTTTCAAGCCCACCCCTCTGTGCCCTTTTGCTTTGAGCACCAGTTATGAAATTGAAGCTGCGATTAAACCGCACAATGTCAGAGAATGGTCTGGAGTCTTCTGGAGTAAATTCTTGCACTGAAAGCACTTCATTACTTGTCTCTAAATTATTAAAAAGAAAAGAAGAGAAAAGGAAAGAAAAAAGAAAAGAAAAGAAAAGAAAAGAAAAGAAAAGAAAAGAAATGTGGGAGGGAGCTGGCTCAGATCACCTAGGCAAAGCAATTTTCCATGAACACAGCTATCCCAATGCACAACAGGAAACTTATTGAAAACCTAGCGGGTTGGAGAAAAACAGTAGCTAGCGCGACAAAAAGTGTCAGGAGAAGATAGAGACAGAATGCAGAGGGCACAAAATTACCCCAAATTACCCAGAGAGCTGAACATAGCTCTCTGTTAGGGAAACTTTCGGTAAAGTCATGCCTGGGAGCGTCCATAACTCCCAAGGTGACGCTCACGTCTGCGCGCACATGCCCACTCGCACGCATGCCCACTCGCGTGCGCCCACCCGGGCACACGTGTCTTGCAGTTGAATTGCAGATAACCTAACCCGACACTAACCTCGGTAGAGTTACAGAAGTAATATTTTTACCAGGATGAACTATTGTTGAACAATGCATTAGTCGTGCTTTAACTTTAAACTGGCAGGTTTTTAAACGCTTTTTAATGCACTGGGCTTCCTGATTTGATGTGGGAAGGGAGAATATTATCATTTCTGAGTGCCAGAGGTATTCGTGCGCTCGTATAATATATAAAAGCAATCAAGCTTCATCTATATCAGGGGATTCTATTTGGTAGAGTAGTTGGGCCTATCTTGCATGAACTCCTTTGAATTGCCAGAATTGAGAAAGCACAGAATTATCTATAGAAACAGAAACAGAAAACAATGGTGAAAGTCCACATGTTGCTTTGAACAGGTAATAACTTACTACTTTGCCAAATCGATGTTTTACTGAATCAACTAGGAATTAAAGCGTATCCGATATTGCTATTTTATCCTTATTTTTTATTAGAATTCGTTTCTGAAAACCTGTAGTTAATTTTTGTACTTGCTCATAGGATTTCAATAAATAGTAAAATAATTTTTTTTTTCTGAGACCCCGCTGTGCCAGGCATTATGGTTAGTGACTTAGCTATAGTATTAAAGCAGTACTTCTCAAAGCATGTGTACTGATTGCATCAGCATTACCTGGAAACTTGTTAGAGATTAAGATTCTCAGGCTTCTTTTCAGGGCTCCTGAATCAGAAACTCTGGGGATGGGGCCTAGTAATCTGCATTTTAATGAGCCCTTCAGGTGTTTCTGATGCATGCTTATGTTTGAGAACTAATGAGTTAGGGTAACTACGTACTGACAAAGTAGCTACCTAACTACTCTGCTGACTTAGGGCAAGATTAAAAATCTGCTATAACAAAGAGATTTAACCGGTATATTTTTTTACTTATATCCTGCCAAAAATAATGAGGATCATCACACCCACTCTATAGATGAGAATACCGAGATTTAAATCATTTGGGCTGGATCCCCAAATCCCCCAAATCCATCTTCGAAGCCTGTGTTTTTACCACTAGTCTATGAGATCCACAACTGTAGCCCTTCGGTGAGGACACATTAATGTTAAAATGGGTTAGAAAAAGTTTTAGGTCTGGAGGTAATCAAGATTGAGAACTAGATATACTATTTGCGTTTGATCCAGAGACCCTTTCTTTCACTGATTTGCCATATGAAACTCAGCAAATGACTTAGAATCTTACTTCTCTCATTTGAAATAGGATAATAATTGTGCATTTCATTGTAAGTCTGGTGAGAACAAAGGAGATGTTTTCCAGGGGACTTGGAACTCCGCAGAAAGCACTATGTCATTCAGCTGGCCTTTACTAAGTACATAACAACCTGAAAAGTTAGGGAAAAATAAATTTTTTTCAATGAGGTATACTTTGAGTATACCAAGGAAATCTCAGTATAAAAATATTACAACCCCTAACTGGAGTAAAAATAACATTTTGTGATCCAAACCATATTCTCTGATACAGTAATATTTTGCCAAGGAGCAATAGGAGAACTCTTTGGAAAGCCAGCAGCATTGAACCAGCACTTCAATGGGAAAAGAAGAGATTGGGGATTATACATTTCAGAGGAACAATAACAATAATAAGTTATTATTTTTGGTTTGGGAATTTCAATATCAAGGTGTTTTATAGCTGTGAGTGTGTGGCTCTGACACGTTAGCATCACTGGCTGTACCCAACATTTGATTACATTGAGATTTTCCTACAAATAGCCTTCATTTCCCAAACATACCCTCACTACTGTTAATATCGGCTTGCTCTTACAGGCCTCACTCAAATTTTTAACCTTCTGCTTCACACTAAAAATCACACTGCTCTTCAGACTAGATGGTAAGCTATCTGTGCAATGTTTCCTTTTTCTCCCACAATGTTAGTTTCCAAAAGAGAATAATTTTAAACAATTATGTTACTTTTTTAATCCATTGGATTAAAACCAATTAGGTAGATGAAGTCTTGTAGTGCAGCAAAAATGCCTAAATATGTTTCTGATTAAAGTCTGGGTTTTTAAAGTGGCATGCACCTGTGTTTTAAGGCTTCCAGTTATTTGGAAGGATGCCGTTTTGAATTTTTAGAAGTATAAAAGTCAAAATGGGACTCGGATTTCCTGAGGTTTTCTGATTGAAGCAGCTTAGCTTTTAGTAAATTCAGAGAGAAGGAGTTTTTTCAGAAGGCACAGAGGAGGAAAACACTAGGGGACACAACCTGCAAACCCAAATGTCCACAGAGGCAGGGAAGCTACAGGTGAGACGTGGACAATGTAATCAAGTATGGTGGGGACTCTGGCAAAGCCGGGAGGGCCTCTGGGGGATTTTGCATCTCAGCTCCAGCTGATGGTTGCCATGTGGAATTCCTGCCAAGTGTTGCCAGACTTTTTTTAAAGAGGAGCTAGAAATGTGAATTTCTGTGTGACATCTCCTAATTTTCAAATGTGAATTCAAACGCTCTTATAATGGTGTGATCTCTAACATATGAACCAAACAAAGCTCATTTTTGGGCTAGGGGTTGGCTCATGTGCTGCCAATATGTACCATCTGAGAAATACAGGTTGGGGTGTGTGTGTGTGTGTGTGTGTGTGTAATAGGCAAGTTAGGATAGCAGTAGTGAGGGATTATATTTACTGAGTCAATTTAATACATTTGTGCAAAGGTTTAGGTAACCTGAGGCAAATATGACATAGTCTTGATCTTGATGTAATTTTAGGAAGAGTGGGCACATCTAAATGTTAATTCAGTCTCTTATGATATATTATCATGGAGTTATGAAAGAAATGAATTCAGCCATTCTTCAATATTTTGGCTAATTGGGGTCATATTGGTGGTTGGCATATAACCACAAATAAGGCCCCCAAAGTTAACTGAAGTTTAATACATTTAAATTGGTTTCAGATTATATTGGTAACATGAGCAGCTATAGGTGCAACCACAACTTCATATTTATAATGGAATTGTCCAGTGGACATCCTTAGGGCATGACTTCACCATAAGAAGTGAAAGGAGGGACAATATACTCTTTTAATTTTCACTCCGCCAACAGAGTCCTGCATAATTCAGTTGTGGCTGTGCTCTACTACTTGTGGTTGGTGTGGTTCCTTTGGCTCATAAAAATAAAAACCATTTCACATCATCTCTCCTCGATTGTCTCGTAAATGTAAATCAAAGAGTGGGGGAAAAAGCTATAAAACAAACACAAATACCCACTAGATATGCTAAGAAATAATGGACTGGGATTATTCCTTAACATACTTAAGTATGGTGCTTTGCATAACAGATATACCTCTCCTTAGTCAATAGATGGGTTCCTGAAAAGTTACTTCTAAATCAATTTAGCAAAACGAAATCATATTTTAAATGCATTAGATGAGTTTGCTATTTAAAGGAAAGCTAGGATAAATCTTTTGGGAAAGCAAAAAAAATCTATTTTAAAAATGAAATCTCAATTCTAATATACATCTTGGCTCCAAGCTCATGAAGACATTCCGTAAATTTATTTCAACTGTGGTCCTCATTTTGTTTACTTCTCCAGCACATTGCACCTGAAGACCTCCAAAGCCTTTGCAAATAATGTGTTTGAAGTGTTGCTTTTAGATTCAAGTGAGATTTACACATCCACAAAGACTTGAATCAAACTAGAGAAGCTTAGTAAGTTTGCAAATCAAATGAATTTGCAGGCAGTTGAGAGGTTATATCTGAATCAGTGTTCTCAATTCTCATGGGTTGCTCACATGAGGCAGGGTTCAGTGGGTTCTAATAAGATGGTCTTTAATCCCTATTTCACACTATGTAGAAATTAAAAGGTTAGACCAAGAGATCATGCTTATCCTCCATGTCTGGGCTCCTGATCCCTCCTAGTTAATTCTAAATCATAATAAACATGTGAAACTCAGCCCTCTGCTCAATCTCTATAAAAATTCACACATAAGCAAAGCATAGGTAGGTACAGAAGATAGGCGGTGGAATGTAGACAAGGGGAGTGTTGTCCCTGTAGTAACAAAGAATCTCAAGTTGACCACTGGATGGTACCATGTTTAAAAATGGCCTAACTCCACCACTACAGGATTTTCAATGGGCTTGGTGAAGTCTTTTAGACAGGATCCATCTTAATAGCTGTTTTTATGTTTTCCTTTACCTATTTCCCCTCTTTATTCCCTCTATTTCAGAAGTGAAAAAAATCCTGCTTATGCAGAAGAGTTAAATGTTCTCCTTTGTTACCTTAACACCTGCCAAGTCCTCCCACCTCACCTAATCTGAGCCTTTGGTTCATCAAGGACTTTTCCAAAACAAAGACAATTTCCTCTTTAGAAATTTTCAAATAAAACTTTCACTTCCACATCAAAAGAAGCAATGGTATATCCCTTCAAATTAATTTAAGTAGAATTAATAAAACCTCAGAAATCATGATTAGATCAGAGGGGAGTCTCCCAGATCATCCGTGTAGGTAGGAAGAGGGTTAGGCTTCGGAAGGACTGGAAGGGGAATAGGAATGCAGCCAAGTCAGTCATTTTCTGGTCTCTTGTTGTTTTGTCTGAGTCCACATGCATCTTGTTCCTCATTCTCTATTCCCACTTCTTCCTTTCTCTCAGCAGACAGGCGATTTCTGCTTCTTTATGCACATGGCTACCCCATGGCTTCCAAATTCACATAGCTAGTTACAGGACCAGCTCAGGTTTTCAAGCATCCTCAGTACTTTTCCAATTTTCCTGGTGAGGTAATCTGATTGAAGGCCTTGGATCCCATGACCATCAGCCGTGCGGAGTGGGGGGTCATGGTGGGGGGGTCACATAGTAATAACAAAGGCTGTGTGAACCAACCACTGATGGTGCAGAAGGGACTCTTTTCAGAGCAGAGGGTGAGCTAGGTTCATTTTCAAAATAGGAGTCAAGTGCAGGTAAGAATCCTAAAATCTTAAATAGTTACAGTGTATTTGATCTGCAGATATTAAAGTATCCATTGCCACAAGGTATCCAGTATAGTTCAAAGCATGAGTGCACCACCAAGGATCCTGAAAATAAAAGAAGGCAACAAGAAAGAAAATAACCTTGGGCGCCTGGGTGGCTCAGTTGGTTGGGCGACTGCTTTCAGCTCAGGTCAAGATCCCAGAATCCCGGGATCAAGTCCTGCATCGGGCTCCCAGCTCTACAGGGAGTCTGCTTCTCCCTCTGACCTTCTCCTCTCTCATGCTCTCTTTCACTCTCTCTATCTCTCTCAAATAAATAAATAAAATCTTTAAAAGGAAAGAAAGAAAGAAAGAAAGAAAGAAAGAAAGAAAGAAAGAAAGAAAGGAAGGAAGAAAGAAAGAAAGAAACAAAGAAAATAAATTTACTCCTACTGGTAGGCCATGCCAAGATGGACTGTTGTGAAAGGAAACACATTGAAAGTAAGTCCAAAAAGCAATATAGTTCAGGGCAAAAAGGGACTGAGATGCATACTTGAATTAACCGAATTTTAACCATGAGAAACAGGCTGTATGCTGCATGCCCTCGGAGATAACAGCTGGAAGGGGAAAAATCCAGAGTCGGGGGAGGGGGAGGTAGAGGGAGGAGTATTAAGGAAGCCTTGTGATGGCCTTTTTAATCATCTCTGTACTGCTGGAAGAGGAAGTAAGCACTGATTGGGGGTAGAGAAGCCCACATGCTTCTTATACCTCATTCTCTATTCCTACTTCTTCCTTTCTCTCAGTAGACAGGCTATTTTTGCTTCTTTATGCACATGGCTGTGCATAGTATTTTTTAAATACTTTTCATAGGGGCGCCTGGGTGGCTCAGTGGGTTATAGCCTCTGCCTTCGGCTCAGGTCATGATCTCAAGGTCCTGGGATCGAGGCCCATATCAGGCTCTCTGCTCGGCAGGGATCCTGCTTCCTCCTCTCTCTCTGCCTCTCTGCCTACTTGTGATCTCTCTCTCTCTCTGTCAAATAAAGAAATAGAATCTTTAAAAAAAATAAATACTTTTCATAGTATTTAACAGTTAAAAAATTTTTTTTAGAGAGAGTGCACAGGAGTGAAGGCGGGGTGAGGCAGAGGGAGAGCGAGAGAGAGAAAATATTAAGTAGGCTACATGCTCAGTGTGGAGCTTAGTCTGGGGCTCAGTCTCAGGACCCTGAGATCTTGACTTGACCTGAAATCAAGATCTGGTTACTTAACCAAATGAGCCACTGAGGTGCCCTGATAGTATTTAACAATTTAACAAAATAGCCAGAAGTTACTGTACTTAATCTTTTTTAAAAATGGGAGATAGTCTCCTTTGCCTGGGTAAACAGAAGCCAGAAGAAGCTAAGACAGTCTCATAAACTCTTACATAGACTCCTCTCTCCAGCCTACTACTGATTAGTTGGCATTAAATCCCTCTTTTCACAAATAAAGTCACACACCTTGAATCTCAAATTTTCAGAGACCAAAATTCACAAATTTCTCCTAGAACTCTCCTTTCATTGAATATATTTTTAAGTAATGTTTAAGTTCCTTAATTTTTATGGCAAAGAGACCAGGGAACACTTAGAAAATGTCCTCATTTTATTCCACCAGGGACTCTGCCTGGCCGATTTGAGCTCCAGCATTCTCTGGGCTCAGGTCACATGAAGACTTTATTATCACCTCATTGTTCAGAGCACCTGGCTAGAGAACCTGGAGGGTGAACAATTGCTGAATGACAAACGCCGTAAGCACTGGTCTGCTCTGCCTAATTATCCAGCTGTCATGGTGCACGGGGCAATTTTTCTTTCCAATGTCTCCTCCCCTCTGCCCAGCTTCAAACCACATAGTAAAGAGAAGAATCCACAGAGCTCTGCATTAGAGCTTTTAGAGCAACCACAATGCAATCAAAGTATCAGGCTGCAGGAGTGGGAGAAGCCATTTCTAGAGTGTGGTTGACCCATATGTTGCACTTGGGTTGTTATATGGGTCAGACAAGGGTGCTACTCATTGGAGCCACATGTGAAAATGGTGATGACTCAGGCTCTCTTGCTCACTTGATGTCTCAGTTCCCAACCTTGTCCTCTAGCTCTTCAGACTGGCAGAAGGAGACTGTGAGTCTTTAAGATCCATGACAGAGCTGAGGTTGCAGTGTTCAAATGTGAAGCTCACACCCTGAGCTCTCCAGAATGCTCTGGATCAGTGAAGAGTTAGATACTATGACAAAAGCTCAAGGAAGCGTAAATCAAGAAGAGGAGAATAGTTTGTTTAGGGATAAATTTTACCTATGCTGTGAAGCTTTATCATCTGCTGGCATTGGGAACAGCATAATCATGGTGAGAAAAGTCCCCACAGCTCTACGCAGCATAAAAATGCTGTTGCAGATAGGTTATTGTTTGATATTCAAGTTTATCAGAATCTATGCATTCAGGCCAAAAATGACCAGAGACTAGACTTTACATTTCTTGGACCTTCTCCATTTTCATTGATCTGTAAAATAGATTGGTTTACCACTGGCTGATGGCACTCATCTCAGAGATTTGGTGGTAGAAGATAAGGTTGCTGACAATATTTGCCTTCTGACATTGTTTTTGTTTTGTTTTGTTTCCGTTGTTGTTTTTGCTTTTTTGTTTTGTTTTCTAAAGAGGGAGAAAGAAAGAGAGGGAATGCAAGTGGAGGCAGGAGCAGAGGGGCACGGAGGGGGAGCGGGGAAGGATCGCAAGCAGACTCCATGCTGAGCTCAGAGTCGTAGTTAGGGCTCCAACTCACAACCCTGAGATCATGACCTGGGCCAAACCCAAAAGTTGGACACTTAACTGACTGAACCACCCAGGCACCCCAAGAGAAGGAATCTTAAGCAGGCTCCACAACCAGGGCATGAGCCCACTGTAGGGCTCAATCTCACCATCCTGAGATCATGACCTGAGCTGAAGTTGTGTCAGATGCTTAACCAACTGAACCACCCAGACGTCCTGTCTTCTGACATTGATTTTAAAGTTCTCCACAGATGATCAACTTTTAAGATCCAAGATATCATAAACCAAGCGTTCTATTTTTTAATATTTTACATACATGACTATGTTGTGCATAGAAAGGATGTTTCATAAATACTTGATAACTAGCATATGACAATATGTTTTATTAAAGTCATGATGTCAACAGATATGATTGATAAATACATATCAAAATTTATATATAATTTATTATATAATGTATAATTATAAATACATAAATTTATATATTTATAATTATCTATATAAGTTTATATTATATATACAAAATTTCCATTTACTCAGCTAGTCATGTAATATAAATTTATTAGGTTTCTACTTTTGTAGGGCTTTTACTCAGGTCTAGGAGGGTTTTTTAGATTTATTTATTTATTTTGGGGAGGAGAGAGAACACATGTGCACATGAGTTGGGGAGGGGAAGAGGGAGAGAAACTTCAAGCAGATTCCCCCACTGAGCATGGAGTCAATGTGGGGCTCCATCCCATGACTCATGAGATCATGACCTGAGCTGAAACCAAGAAGTGGTTGCTTAACTGACAGAACCACCCAGGTTCCCCACAAGTCTAGGAGGTATTAAGTTGTAAGAAGTTATTTCAATATTGAGAGTTGTAACTTAAATATATATTAACCAAATTATGATTGCTTGTTTAGATGTTACACTTATTTAAGGGTTACGATTTTGGTTTTATGTGAATATACCCAACCTCAATTATGGAGAGACCCAGAGAAGGGAAGTTTAGTTTTCTTGTGGAAACAGCACATTTTCCATGCCCTGTCCTTTATGCTTTTCTTTATATTATCTGATTTTTTTCTGTGGTTCAATCTCATGATAGATCAAAACCTGTGATTTGGAGGTCAGTCCTGGAGGTCACATACTATTTCTTTTTCCTTTAAAAAAAAACTTTTTATATAATACATTTAGCTTCTTTAGAAACACCAGTTTTCACTTTATGTCTGAAAAATTTGATGACTCCAATGTTTTCAGTTTCCTTGGAAGCTCAGTGAAGCTGTAAGGCTAAACTCAGGCCAATGAGATGTAAGCCGAATTGGGTGCTATCTTAGGAAGTGTCCTTTAAAGGGAATCTTCACCCAGTTACTTGCTTCTTCCTTCATTCTCCTGCCTGGAACACAGATTTGATGTGTGGAATCTTAGCAGCCATTTTGGATCACGAGTTGAAGTACCATCACTTCCTAGGGATGGCAGAGCCATGACATGCAAAGAATTATCAGAACGGGTTAGGGATGCCTACTTCCTGAGTTTTTCATTTGAGGGAGAAATAAATGTTTATCTTGTTTTGCATTTTCTTGTTTTGTAACTGAACCTAATTCAAACAGATACTATATCCTAATTTATGCTGACATAAATAGTTAGATATCTCTCTATGGAAAGATGTAGAAAAATTTAAAATTCATGAAAAAAATGTTCATCAGCATCGACAGCTGGGAAATAGAGCTATTCAAATGTCAGAGCTATGAGAAATTCCTACTTGATTCAACCAAGTTCCAAACAAAGGACCTTTCAAGGTGGAATACTATTTAATATGCAAGGGAGTTTTGTGACTTTGTGAGAAGCAAGAGGAAGAAATCTTGGTTCTTATGGGCAACTTGAGAAATTAGAGAGGCTGGACTGGAGAGAGAGAAAGGTGTAGAATGATGGAGAAAGCAGCATTTGGAGCCCTTTTCCCACCCACTGTCATCAGAACTGAGGTGAGAGTTTTGGGAAGCTGGATGACCTGAGCAGAAGCCTCTAGAAGCACTGGTGGCAGCAGCTCTGGAAAAGTCATTTTCTTAGGCTGAAATGACCTTAAGTGATGCAGCAGGGAGTTTCATGAAGAAATCTGACCTGCAGATTCATGGATGTGGGCAGCCACATTAAAATGCCAGCTTCTGCAGTGACATTTGTTATAGAGGAATGGCTTTCTGAGAAGGCACGTTTCTCCCTAGATGAGATGGGGAGCTGCTTGGAGAACTGGGCCTGGGAACTTCAGGGCACTGGAAGCAAAGGGATGACAAAGAAGGTAAAGGCACTCTCTTGAACAGTCAGGAAGATCATTTCTCCTCTCCTGGAAGGAAGCTGCCCCACAGCTAGCCCAACCTTGTAATAGCAGCTTTACTAGGAATGTGGGAAAAAATCCTTGTGTTGAAACCCCTTTCCCTAACCCTGCCAGCATTGTCAGACCTCATCTCTGTCTTATGTTCTTCAAGCCCATCACTGTGAAAATCTGAAAGGTGTCTCTAAACCACAAGCCTAGATGAATCTCCCACTCTGTTTCTGAGGGAAATATAATCAGTCCTGAATAGGCTTTTTACTATTTTAATAGGAGAAACTAGGGGAAAAATGGATCCTGTAAATAATTCTGAATCATAAAGAAATGAACATACAGTTTAAATAATCTGAAGGAAAAGTATATTTTGAGTGTGTTCCTTTTAGTTTTCCCTTATTGTAAATTTAAACTTAAATTTTTATCAAAGTAATATATCTAGTAGTAGTTTAAAAAGACTTATGCCAGTCTCTTCTTTGTTGCCAATTCTCATTCCTCTAAGGCAATGATTTAGTAGCTATCTCCAAATTTAACTCATGCATTATGCCATTAATTTTTTAGATATTAATTTTTTAGATATGATTTCTTACTATAGGAGATAGATTCTTTCTCCCACATTTCTCCTTATAATCATGTTAATACTTTATTAACTAGTATTTACATTAGCATAATTATGTAAATAATGTTCACAGTTAAGCCACTTATGTATCATGTCCTTTGTAACATTTGTATCATTTTCTTTTTTTTTTTTAAGATTTTATTTATTTATTTGACAGAGAGAGAGAGAGATCACAAGTAGGCAGAGAGGCAGGCAGAGAGAGAGAGAGAGAGGTGGAAGCAGATCCCACTGTGCAGGGACCCAGATGTGGGCCTCTATCCCAGGACCCTGAGATCATGACCTGAGCCGAAGGCGGAGGCTTTAACCCACTGAGCCACCCAGGCGCCCTCATTTTCTTTCTTATACAACTTTTTGTTTTGTCTGGAGTTGACAGTTGCTTTCTTTCTGTTTATTTGATTAGTTTCTCTGTACCTATAATTAATTTATTGCTAATTTCTCCAAATTAAAAGTAAATCTCCTTATTACAGTCAGACAGTTTTGGCATATAGCTCCTGGGCACTCTATTCTCCTGTCTCCCTCTAAGCTTTCTGCATGGTTGTCATCCTGAGATATCCCTTTACCATTTTCTACATTTCTCTTAGTCTCTAACTGGATGGGACCTCCAGTTCTCAGACTTCTGTTTTCCTCTTTTCTGGTTTACTCCTTTGTTTTGATGGAATGCATCCACAAATGACTTCCTGGGAGAAGAATTTGGAGAAATGAGAAAGACATTTTCTGAGACCTTGAAAGTCTGAAATTATTCTTACTTGGCCTTGATATTTGATTTATAATTTACCTGGAATTTGGGGTTCTGACTTAGAAATAATTGCTGACAGAATTTGGAAAATCTTGCCTGTTTATCACTTAGCTGCTGATGTTGCTAAATCAAATGACACTTTCATTCTCCATTTTTCTCAAGTGACTTACTAGTTTTTTGGGGGGAACTTTAGGCTCTTCTCATCATCGCTAGTACTCTGAAATTTCACAAAGATGAGCCCTGTAGTTGGTTTATTCGTTATGCTGGGCACTTGGACTTTCATAATCTGGAAACCCATTTTCTTGGGAGATGGCAAAATTTATTATATTATCTTTTTAATAATTCCTTGTTCTTCTTTGTTTTTAAATTTTCCTTCTTCTGGAATTCCTGTTATTTAGATGTTGGACCTCTGGGAATCCTTCTCTGATTTTATTAAATTTTTTTCCCTCCTATTTTCCATCTTTTCTTGTGTGGTTGTTTCACTTTCTGGAGATTTCCTCAGCTATCTTCCCTTCTTTAAAAACATTTTTTTTTAATTTAATTGTTCTCTGAAAGTTCCTTTAAAAAAACGACAGCATGTTATTATTTCACGATGCAAAAGCCTCTGATTACTTTGAGACTATTAATACTATTTAAAATTTTTTCTAAACTTTTGTTTTTTTTTCTGCTGGCTGCATTGTCCTTGTTTCCTCCTAGTGTATTTTATTTGTTTATTTTGGCTGGTCTTTCCTGTTAGAGGCTTTTCTCAAATGTGTGGTGAACTTTGGCCGTATGTTCATATGTAAAATGGAGATTAAAATTCTCTCTCTTGGGCAGGGCCTTGTCAACTTGTAACCTTGCAGTGTCACTAGCTGATGGTCTTTGGGGGGGGGCATTTTTAGAGAGGAAGCCTTCAGTCTGTTGTGGGGGTGCTGGGGGTAGGGTCACTTAGCTCAGTAAGTGTTATTTGGCTGCCAACCCCATCCCATTTTCAGAATAATGTCTCACCTTTAGCCTCAACTGGGTCAGAGGACCCTGACTCTGGATTCTCACTGGTTTTCCTTCTCCAGAGACATAAACTCCCCAGGAAGTGTCCTCTAGGGTAGGATAAGTTTCTAGGTTGGATAAATGGAGTGTCAGAAGAAATTCTTACAAAAATTTTCAACATTTCTCCTGTTTTTAGTCTGACCTTGCACAGTTGATTTTTCTTTTCCTTGCATTTCTATTCTTAGAAGGACCTACAAAATCGATGTATGAAGCGTCCTAGGGTTTCATGCTACAAATTATCTTGCTCATTCCTTTTGTTCTTTTCCTCTAGTTTTAAGTCTCAGCTTCTCAAATACATACAAATATACTCACACAAACACACGCACCCCACATGCTTGCACACACATGCACACACACAGCTGGGATCATACTATTCATACAGAAAAACGTATTTGAAAAAGTTATTGAATTGAAGGAAACAGAAATAGATTTTGTAAACTATTTTGTGGTTTTGCAAATATTGGAAAAACATGAGTTTTATAAAATAAAATTTGTAAGATGAGACGATAATATAATAAACAGATTTGAAATTGGAACTGAGTTGAGGCAAGCAGAAATTTAAAATAAGTAACAAGAAAAAAACTATTTTAAAGTAAACATTTCAGAACAGGGTTTAAAGATGCAACTGGAGTAGAAATAACACCATAGTAAATCAAATCAAGGGTATATACAATATATGCGAAAGTAAAAACCTCCCAGAATGTAGAGGTAAGTGACAAAGAACTAGGACAATTAAACGCGGTAGTGATTTGGAAGCTATATTACTTTTTTTTTTTAAATANTTTTTTTTTTTTTTAAAGATTTTATTTATTTATTTCACAGAGGGAGAGAGATCACAAGGAGGCAGAGAGACAGGCAGAGAGAGAGGGGGAAGCAGGCTCCCCGCCGAGCAGGGAGCCCGATATGGGCCTCGATCCCAGGACCCTGAGATCATGACCTGAGCCGAAAGCAGAGGCTTTAACCCACTGAGCCACCCAGGTGCCCTGGAAGCTATATTACTGAGATCTGGCTTAGGGAGTGTGAGTGTTACCGAACAGGATGTCAGAATAAATAGAAGGGAAGAAATATTTGAAAAAAATAAATAACACTTGGCTGGGCTAGTGGACAAAGTTCTGGTTTTGCAAACTGAATGATCTAAACCCCAGGAAATATTAATAAAAACAATACAACAAATGGATGTATTCTGATGAAAGTCTTAAACTTCAAGATGAAAAGAAAAATCAAGCTGACTTGCACCTAGGCAGAAAAGTCTGGTCATCTACAAAAGAAAAAAATCCACCCAAAAATTCAGCTCAGATATTTCCTCTGTACTAAGAAGCACCAGTGAAGTGACTTCCTAAGAGTTTTAAAGGGGAAAGAAAAGATTGTAACTGAAGATTTCTATACTGTAGCTAAGTATTTTTCACCTTCAAAAATAACAGAAACACTTTACTGGAGATACAAAAGCCCACAAATCATAAAGTGCTATTTTTTAAAAATAGACACAAAATTTTGTAACAACTATGAGGTGAACACACACACACACACACACACACATACACACACTCAAGAAAAGGGAAGTAATGAGGGGCCCCTGAGTGGCACAATCAGTTAAGTATCTAACTCTTGGTTTCAGCTCAGGTCATGATCTCAGGGTCATGTGATCGAGCCCCACATCAGGCTCTGTGCTTAGCGTTAAGTCTCTTTGAGATTCTCTCTTTCCCTCTCCCTCTGCCCCTCCTGTTCATGTTCTCTCTCTCTCTCTCCCTAAAATGCCCCTCCTGTTCATGATCTCTCTCTCTCCCTAAAATAAATAAATCTTTTTTTGAAAAAAGAAAAGGGAAGTGATGAAATTCAGAAAGATGAGGGTTATCATAAAAACAAACTTTAATGGTAAATTAAGGAAATGATAAAATGTTAATAATTATAAAATATATATATTAAAGTAAGAATGATGATTTGAAAGCAAGAAACTATACCTCAGATCTTGGACTATATTATAAAAACTGGTAGGTAGAAAGAAAAGCTGTCATTTTCTCATCTAAGGAATCTGTTTCCATCTAAAGTTAATAATTAGAGGAAAATAATCTTTATACACAGTTGAAAAATGTAACAAGTAGGAGGTTAATTTCTTATAAATAGCTAGAGGGAAGAGGGAGAAAAATAACTTGAGTAAAATGGATAGAAAATAAAACATCAAGGAAGGATTGAAAAAAACAAAACATCTCAAAAGCTATAGAAAGAACAGGTAGGGAAATGTGTGCTTTACAGGAAAATTAGGTCTTGTTTCCATAGAGTGTGCCCTTCCAGGTGAAATAATTCTAGTCTTTCATTTTGTTTGAGTTATTTTAGAATTGTAAGTTGTGGGTAACTGATAGCAATGCAAAGTAATTCTTATCAATGAACACAAAATTCTGTCCTGACCTGATCTACCTCTTCACAATGACCCCTCAAAACCAGTTTGCTTCCATTTGCACCTTCATGTTAATATTCCTGATCTATAAATGTGCCTGTTCTTCAGATTCTCTCCCTCTCTCTCTTTTTAAGATTTTTATTTATTTATTTGACAGAGCCATGAGTACAAGCAGGGGGAGCAGCAGATAGAAGGAGAAGCATGCTCCCCACCGAACAGGGAGCCCAATGCAGGGCTGGATCCCAGGACCCTGGGATCATGACTTGAGCCTAAGACCGACACTTACCTGACTGAGCCACCCAGGCGGCCCAGATTCTACTTTGAACTGGTTAAGACATCTGTCAGTTTCCCTCACGAGTTAAATCACATCTGTAACATGTGCTCATTTCTATATTTGTATGAGAGCCATGATAGAATTTTTTGGAAATTTCTCTTTAATAAAATGAATCAGTTCTGATTCATATAAATAAATTAAATCCTGAGTAGAAGAGACCAAAAGATACTGAACGGAATTAAAGCAGCCTCATAGTTTTTGCTATATTAAAGCAACCCAAAAGGTAATTTAAAAAAAAAATAAAATGAAAGTTTGGGTAGCAATCACTTGGGCAAGTTCAGACAAAAAAGTAGGGTTAGCAACATAGTATATATCTGAGTAGAATTTATGTCAAGTAATAATGAAGAGGACAAAGAAAGTCAATGTAAGTATTTGAAATTTTGATCTGCAATGAATTTATAATAGGTTCTGAATATGTCATTGCAATAGATAATGCAGAAAACGTCAGGAAACAAGGAGAAATTGTCAGGTCCAATACTAGTAAGACTCTATTAGGCCTCTCCTCTCTACTTGACACATGGATCAGGGAAAATAAATAGATGCGGGTCCAAGTAATATAATTGACAATATTGATTTATTAGCTAGATATTAAACTTCATACTCTGTAATTGGGTAGATGGCATAGCCATTATGGAGAGTAGAATAGGTTTGTAGAGCCTCAGAAAGTTTGATGTGGTCAAAAGAACATCCCATTAATTTCACTGAAATAATAATAATGATAATATAGTCAACAAACATCCTCATCAGATCCTGGAATCTTCCTATGTCCCTGGATTATATCTTTCACTCATTTAGCTTGACCCCCATTGAAACCTGTTTAAGTGACAGATTGATAGATGATAAATGCCTCCAGAGGTGTATCTTAAAAAGAAAATAGACAAACCTCTAGATAATCCAATTAAAACAGAAAATAAAATGATCATGCATACATTTATTTCTTGTTTAATTACAAATAAAGAAAAATTACATGTACAATGATTTATACAAAAGAAGCAATGTTAGAGTACCCATTATAAGGTATATAATTAAAATAATCAAACTTTCAATAACATGTTATTGTAGTATATATTTTATTTTTATTTAATCAAATCCTATCCTGCCATTAAGAGAAATACTGCAGAGAAATACTTAGAAACATGAAAATGTTCACAGTATGTTAAGTGGAAAAAAGTGAGTGCAGACAAAAATCCAGAGTATAATTTTTTTATTTGTGAAAAGCATGAAAATATGTATAAAATAAATGAAAATGTATATCAAAATATTAAAAGTCTATGTTTTCTGAGTAAAAATCAGAGATATAAATTTTTTTCTTGGTAAAAAAAAATTTTTTTTCTTGATGCCCAGCCCTGTGTTCTAATTTTAGACTATAAAGGCATAAGATGAAAAAGTTTAAAACTGGGATACCTGCATTGGGAATGTCGTCTGTCTTCTCCCCGTCTCACTCCTTTCCCTAGGAATTTGCCCAGGCAAACTCATGACTGAGTGAGGGGGCACCATGGCGTCTGTGGACAGGTGACAGCTGATGGGGCCAGAGGAACACACCTGCCCCAAGCTGGGCTCGTTAGATCTGCTTGCTCCCCTGAGGATTTCTTTTCTTTCTCTCTCTCTCTTTTTTATTAGTAGGAATGTATGTACTTCATTAAAACATTGTTTTTGAATAGTCAGTATCCCCATATATAGGCTTTACAAATACCTAGCATAAAAATATGAAAATGAGCTGATTGAAAGTGTGAACCCTGAGGATTTCTAATGGAGTTTCAGAGTCACCAGTTGGTTAACCCAGCACAAGAATCATACAAACAGATGAACCCGGGGAGCTGAGGGCTGTCCTTTGAATGTGGCCATTCAGAAGTCATCTGTGCGGAGCAAGCAGGAGAGTTGGTTGGTGATGAGATAATCAGTCACAACCACAATGTGTCCCATTTCCTGCGTGTTCATTATGTGGCAGGCGCTCTCTGCAAGCTCTCCCTTTAAGGTTAGATGCCATCCCTCTCCTCTTCTGTGAGAAGAGGAGATGCGCAGCCTGTGAAGAGAGACGCAGAAGAGGAGTGGCTTCCTTAGGCCTCAGGGTTTCACAGGTCCTAGTTCTAATCATGGGTGGGGGGCCCATTTTTATTTCTTGCCATTTGTTTCCAAGACATTCCTCTGACTCCTTAAAGCTCAACCTCTGGTCTGTCACAAGCTTGAGTGGAAAAGTCTCTTGCAATCTACCAACCCCTGGCGAGGAGGGAACAATGCACTCGGTGACAATTTACAAAGTGTCTCTGATGTCTTGGAATTCACATTATCTTCGAAAGTGGTCCCACACTGGGAATACGATATACTGGAATTTTCATCATGTATAGCTTTGCACAATGAGTGGCATCTATCCTCCCACCTCGCAGATAATTTTAGAAGTTGAAAAAATATACCAAGTAAGGAGAAGGTGCCCATTGAAAAGCACTCCTTGAGAGACAGAGGGCATCTCTCAGCACTCTTTCTCCTCCCCACAAAATGTGTATTTATAAAAACGTTTATAAACCATTTCAGGGAATTCACATATTTTAGGGTGGCTACCGACTTCTGGGTTAGAGGCTGTTGTTTTAAAAAAAAATGCGTTTTCTTTCTTTCTTTTCTTTTCTCTCTCTCTCTCTTTTTTTTTATTGTGTTTTCTTTAGTTTACATATTGTCCCAGGTTTGAATGAGCTGCATCTAACCAGAGTGTTGAAGGTTTTAATACATCCCCCTCTGTCAGTCTCTGGATGCAAGACCACACTGCAGGAGACCAAACGTTCCTGGGAAAGAAAGAGAGACAGGAGCCGCAAAAATAACTTTTAGCGGCAACAAAAATATTTTTGTAAGGTGTGAAAACTGGATAAGAAATTCCCTTCTCTGAGATCCAACACTTAACTCTTTTCTCCCTAGATTTAAGGATAGCCTAGGTTGCGAAGAGATATTTCTTTAAAAAATGAAAGATTTGGGCGTCAGGGTGGCTCAGTGAGTTGAGCATTGGACTCTTGGTTTCAGCTCAGGTCGTAATCTCAGGGTCATGAGATTGAGCCCTGGGTTGGGCTCTGCACTCAGCATGGAGTCTGCTTCAGACTCTCTCTCCCTCTTCCTCTGCCCCTCCCCTGCTCTCTCTCTCAAATAAATAAATAAATCTTTTTTAAAAAAATGAAAGAGTTGTATTTCAGCATGGTGAAATTATTAAAGAACTATTGAAAATTACTGAAAAACTGTAAAGATGTGTCCTGGAGTTTGAGGCTAGGTTTCTCTCCTTATTTTGTGTAAAAATGGCCCCTATAAATCAGCTCAGGGCTCCTGGGTGGCTCAGTTGGTTAAGCGACCGGCTCTTGGTTACTGCTGGGGTCATGATCTCAGGGACGTGGGATTGAGCCCTGAGTTGGGCTCTGTGCTCAGTGCAGAGTCTGCTTGGGACTCTTGCCCTCTTCCTCTCTCTTGTCCTCTACCCCTCCCCCTGCTCAAGCACATGCACCCTCTCTCTCAAATTATAAAGAAATAAAATCTTAAAAAAACCCAAAAAACAAAAAGAAACACCCAACTAGAGGGGTATTCTTCCCTAAAAGACTCAAAGCAAATTCAGTGGTCAAATATCCAGATGAAAAGAGAAGCATTCGGTTTATCATCTGGATGTTTTGTCTACATGAGGGAAAAATCTGTGGATGTTTCCAAATATTTGAAAAAAAATATTTGGGAACATCCAGATGTTTGGCTTTATGCAGCTCAAACATCCAGATGTTAGACCAAATTTCCTCCTTTCCAATAGGATGTTTCGGCATCAAGTAGACCCAGCCATGGTTACGGTCATTCCAAATTGTTAACTAGTGTCACAGAAAATTATCTGGGGTGGGGGTGGGGGATGGGATCCCAAAGTGTGAAGGTTATAGATGACCATAAACATTCAGAGTGGGAAGAAAGGAGGGGGTTGCTCCGCTGACCAATCAGGCTGAGTCATTATTAACACAAATTGTCCGCAGTAATGTTCTTTTGCAGAGGGCCTAATAATTAGGAATAATAAACGTAAGCTGGTGGCCCTTGCTGATTAAAAGGACGCCAGTAGCACTTGCAGTGTTTACAGAACTTGAAAGACTTGGAAAGGGACATCCTCTGCTTTGAAATGAGTTGAAAATTCTCAACTTCACGGAAAGGGGTTAGAAGAGTTCAGCTTCCTCCTCTTATTTTATTGGGCTCAATCTAATGTGACCCTGAAGTGTCTCCAATTACAACGTTCTTAAACTTGTGGGAATCAGCCTAATAAAAATACTGTAAAGAAATACAGCTCATACCGCAGCTGTGGGCCGGCTGTGGGGATTACCATGGTGCAGGAGAGAGGGTCAGCCTCCAGAAAGAGGATTCCGTTTTCTGCATGGCAGTAACGTGAACTTGAATGGAGGCATCAAATGAGAAGACAATGTTTTGATTCTGATTAAGATTCTAAAAGCTGATTTTTAGCCAACTTGTTGTTGGCGAAGAACAGCAATGCCATAAATAAAATAACCACAGATGGGTCTGGATATCTGTTATGAACAACCATCAAGAAAATGCTTTTCTTTTAATTGATTGATACTGAGCAAAAGTAGTATTCAGCCAAAACCTTACTGCCAGTCCTGTTGTAATTATTTTTTTAACCAGTTCACCACTGCATTCCAGGCCTCTGTTAGGACCTCCTAGGGAGCCTTGTACAATGTCTGCACCTGATATGTGTTTGGCTTTGCATACCCATGCCTGAAATTGTTCAAGAAAATTAATCTCTCTCTCTCTTTTTTTTTTACTTGCAAAAGCATAGCTTGCTGGAAAGTAACCTAGATGTGGTCTGAGTTTCTTTTTTAAAGTTAACAATCTTCAGAGAACCTGGGGTCGGGTTGAAGTCAGGGATACAATGGTCTGTCGGGATGGGAGTGACTGTTTGAAAGCCAAAGCTGACTTTCTAAGGAATCATCCAGAGCATGGAGGAAGAAGCAGCAGACCTTAAACTTCTAAAGGAGCATTTTGTATTTTTGTTTGCTTTCTGAGGAATTGAAGTCTAACTTCATTTGAGAAAGAACCTCAAAAATTCTTCATACTAGAGCAAAAGTTACCCACATGTAATCCAATTAAAAGACACACACTTGCATGCACACACACACACACACACACACACACACGAGTACCAGTGATAACACCCAGCACTGTTAGGGTTTGATAGAAACAGAAAACACAGCTTTGGTTCTAGAAACGCTTTCATGGGGCTTGGAAAAGGAAATAGAATTATTATACTAATTGTATGGAACCAAGTGAGGAGCTAGCCATGATTTCTTCCTCTGATAAGAATGAAACTTTACACCATTACATGCCAACTAACTGGAAAGAAATTCCTACAATGGTATGTTCAGAAGTATAGGAGTATTGGAAATGATCAGTGTCGATCAGAGAGACCATGAGCATCACTGGGAGTGCGTATAAGAGTGGGTAAGAGCAAACCAGAGACAAAGGGCTTGAATCAGAATCTGGGCTTTGTCTCTTCTGGCTGGCTGACCTCACGTGAGGCTCTTTCTGCCTCAGTTTCCCCTTATGCAAAATCTTATGATAATAATAGTAGTCCTAGTGTCTAGGTTTGTAGCCAGGTTTAAATAAGGGGTACATGTAAAGCTCTTAGGTGAATGCCTCCTATGCAAGACATCTTTGAAACCAAAGTACACAAACCAAAGAGCCTTGAATCAAAAGGTTCCTGAAGCTCCGATATGGGAGTGAGAACTGAAGAAGCCATCTGATAAGATGCCGTGATCAGAAATAAAATGAGACATGTTTTGACACTTAATGACATCCCAAAAGATTGGGCGGCAGCAAGATTACACATGTGTCTGCAGTAAATGTGGCGAGGAGGTGGGGGGGTTGGGCAAGGGACATCAATCTCGCAGCTTTCAATTAGGATCCTGTGGGCGGGGAAGAAGACTGGAGTTCGCAGGGAAGGAGCTGGCTGATATTATTATTATTTTTTTGATGCAGCATTCCAGAAAACATAATCAATGGCTCCCGTCCAGTTCCCATTTAGTAACCAAAGAACTAGCTGCAGCTGTTTTTTATGCCTGGTGGTGCCAGTTTGATAGTGTATAATCATATTTGCATAAAGATAAAAAGGAAGGTGTTATAGAACACAGTTAAGCCTATGGTTTCACCATGAATTAAAGGTAATTTCAGACTAATTAGGTATAATTTGTTAAGGAATTCTTCCCAGCAATGATGACTCTGATTTTGTAATTACAGGACAATGCTTACTGTGGCTTTCAAGGCAGGAGAAATCACACCCGCGGGGGTCGTGTCCCACACTAGGCAGATCTAATGGTGCCACAAAAGACAGGTGTTTTGTCAGATTTCAGCCACACACTTTCACACCTGCAACGCATTAAGTACAGCAGCAATGTTAATGAAGACCAGGTGCCTGTTCTCCAACTTAAATGAGGAACTGGCATGAGGTTTGCTGTTTGCTACCTGACGTCTTCCTCTGTGTCTCTGAACGCTGGCCCTTGGGTTGATGGAGAAAATGAGCTGGGTGAGTAGGCTTTGGGGTGGTTCTGCCCTCCCCTTTTTTTTTTTTTTGAGTGGGAGGACAGGGGTAGTGAAACATCAACCTTTTTGTTATGGTAGTTTAACTTCTATAGACATTGACCCAGTCCTCCCCCCGCCATTAGTTCTCTCCCTACAACAGGGGGAAACTCTTCTGGCCCAAAGCATTTCTAGGCTTTCTCTGCTGCTACCCCTTTTATGCAGAGCTCAGCCCCCAGGTCCTGAAAAGAGCTGAGCTGCACAATCTACAAAATGGATTTCTGGAAAGTGCTGTGTTATCAGCTGCTACCAGGGAAAGTTTGATTGTAGCTACTTGAGTCTTTTCAAACTTGAAGCTTTGCCATTCCATCCGGAAATGAGTAATGGAGGCCTTGAGCAAGCTTTTTCATTTTAATAAAACACAAGGTTTTCATTGTGTGTAGCTACATTGTCGTAATGCTCTCTGTTATGAAATACAAAATCTTTTTCTCCCTCCCTTTAAAAAAAAAAACCAACCCAGCCTCAGCAATGGAGTTTTTCCTCCTCTTTTGCCTCCTTTCCTTTGTTTCATGACTTTGAGCTGCAGCTCTCCGCTCCTTGCAATTCCTAGCGGTTATGTGAAAAGTTAATATTGTCTCAACAAAACAAAACAAAACAAAAAAAAACCAAAAACCCCAAACCACACATCAGAACTGAAAGAGGGGGAAAGAATGGGCAGGTCTAGGTTCTCAGCAGCAGGAGGATAATTATCAGACTCATTACCAGTGACTCCTGGCACAGGAGAGACCCCTAAACAAAACAGCCTCTTTACCCAGGGACATGGAAGGATGGACAAATATCAAAATGTTTGATGCTGTATTTAAACTCCTGGCCCTAATTAAGTTAGAAAAGAATGGAATCATAGACTTCTAGAATAGCAGATGTAAATCTTGGAGGAGGAGGGAACTCTCCAGCTCGAGTTCTTTAACTCTTCGGTTCCTGAAGCGAATGCATTAGCACCCCAAGCCAAACGTTCAGAAACCAACTATGGAAGTGACCTACTAGTAACGCAGATTCAAATCCTTCATTCCATGTGATTTTACAGTGTTTTTCAAGGAACATTCATATGTACTTGGGAGACTTTTTTAATAGGAACCCAAGAAGTATCAATGTGGCTGAGTGGAGAAGTCTTTTTTTTTTTTTAATTGAAGTATGGTTGCCTACAACATTATATTAGTTTCAGGTATACAACATATGATTTGACAATTCTACACATTATACCATGTTCACAGTGATAACTATAGTTGCTCTCTATCACCATACAGAGTTATTACAATATTATTGACCATATTCCCTATGCTGTACTTTTCTTCCCCATGACTTATTTGTAGTTGGTATCTCTTAATCCCCTTCCCTTACTCTATCTTCCAGCCTGCCCCCCCCCCCGGTAACCACCAATTTGTTCTCTGTATTCCGATCTGTGTTTGCTTGTTTGTTTGGGGAAGTCTTTCCAGAAAGGCAGTACCTTGGCTTTCCTTCTCCACATTCCCCCAGCCACAATGAAAGTGATTTTATTTTTCAATTTATTTGTAAGGTTTGTTTTAGGTTCACAGCAAAACTGAGGGGAAGGTCTAGAGATTTCGGTGTATTCTCTGCCTGCACACAGACAGAGCCTCCCCCATGATCCACATCCTCACCAGAGTGGTACATTCATTGCAACTGGTGAACTTGACACAACATAATTAAAGTCCATAGTTTATATAATGGTTCACTTTTGATGTTGTGCATTCTATGGGTTTAGACAAATATATGATGATCTATATTCACCATATAATACACAGAGGACTTTCTTGGTCTTAAAATCCTGTGCTCTGCTTACTCAACCCCACCTCTTCGAACCCCTGGAAACTCCTGATCTTTTTACTGTCTTTGTAGTTTTGCTTTTTCCACAATGTCCTATAGTTGGAATCCTGCATTATGTTCCCTTTTCAGATTAGCTTCTTTCACTTAGTTCTATGAATTTAAGGCTCTTCTGTGCCTTTTCATGAGTTGATAGCTATTTTATTTATTTATTTGTTTGTTTGTTTGCTTATTTATTTATTTGACAGAGAAAGCAAGAGAGCACAAGCAGGGAGAACAGCAGAGGGAGAGGGAGAGGCAGGCTCTCTGCTGAGCAGGGAGCCCCATGTTGGGCTTGATCCTAGGACCCTAGGATTATGACCTGAACTGAAGGCAGATACTTAACCATCTGAGCCACCCAGGTGCCCCGACAGGTCATTTCTTTTTGGCACTGAATAACATTCTACTGTCTGCATATACCACAGTTTAGCCACTCACCTAATGAAGGGCATCTTGGTTGCTTCCAAGTTTTGGCAATTATACATGAAACTGCTATAAATATCAGCAGGTTTTTGGGTGGACATGAGTTTTCAGCCTCTTTGGGTAAATACCAAGGAACACAACTTGCTGGATTGTATGGCTTAGTTTTGTAATAAACTTCCAAGCTGTCTCCCGAGGTTCCCCCCCACCCACCCTTTCTCCTTTCCTTCATTTCCCCAGGAATTGCAGTTGTCTGTTCCCTGCAATTTCTAGCAGTTACTTGAAAAGTTAATATTGTCTTTAAAAAATAAAATTGAAACATTGAACTCTGAGAACAGATTGGTGGTTGCCATAGACAAGGAGGGGGTGGGAGTGAAGTGGGTGAAGGTGGTTTTAAAAGAAAAAAAGGTGGCTGTACTATTTCATATTCTTACCAGCAATGAATGAGAGTTGCTGTCTTTCTACACCCTTACCAGTATTTGGTGTTGTCAGTTTACTTTTCTTGTCTTATTGCATTAGCTAGGACTTCGAGTACAGTGTTTAAAAGGAGTGGTGAGAGGATCTTGTCTTGTTGTTTTCAATTCAGTTTATTAATTTGGTATCCATCAAAGATTTAATATGAAGAATGGTTTTAGCTGCCAAAGAATAGTTTGAAAACCTTAACTTAATGGCAGAAAACCCTTGGGCCTCTACCATGTACTCAAGTATTCAAACAAATCCAAATGCTTCTTATGGATAATGTTGGCTGTGTGTGTAGATGCTCATCAAGCCCACTTCTATGCAAAGGTGCTGAGGTCTTCCCATACAACAAGAAATCCAGTCATGTTTTGGTGTTTCTGGAAAATCTAGGAACTAAAGCAAATGAATCTCTTCAGTTAATGTTACTGAGAGTTTGGATTACAGGTACTCACCAGAGAACTCAATATTAAATTAACCACTCTCCAATCTTCTCAAAAGTCTCACATTGTTATTTGAAAGATTGTCTCTGACCTTACTACTCAATGTGTGGTCTGTGGGCCAGTTGCAGTGGCCAAACTTAGGAACTTGTTAGAAATGCTGAATCTCAGGCTCCAGCTCCAGCTTCCTGAATCTGAATCTGTGTTTTTAACAAGTTCGTCTGTTGAGTCAATATGTCAATCATTTGCCTATAAAATTTTGACCGGCATTAGTCTAAGAGACGCTGTCACCATTTATTAATCTAGACCAGAAATTTTTACTTCAGGCTCCTTTTTATTGACAAATCAGCCTTAAGTTTATATACTCCTTGCAATTGAAGGAAAAATAGAATCTGTGTGAGTGCATATATGCTCATGTTTTTAACCAAAGTTCCACTTTATGGCAAAAAGGGTTCATAAATTTTTAGTTTTTAAAAGTATTGCAAACTTGCTTGATAAAATCTTTTGCCAAACCGACAAATCAATTTAACAAATACTTAGAGGATGTCAACTCTGTGGTAATGTGGAATTGTAATTGAGAAAGGTTTTAAGTCATCTGTTTGGGTTCCAATTTCAGGTCTACCACTCAGAGCTATATGACCTTTGATCAGTTTCTTATCCTACCTGTGCTTAGGTATTTTTTAAATGTAAAACCTGGATCATAGTGAGACCTAACCTATAGGGCTTTATGAGGATTATTATAGTTAATACATATAAGTTCTTAAAACTGTCTCTAGCACATACTAAGCACTCAATAGATACTGACTATTACTCTATATTTGACCCTTTTCTTGGCTCTGGGGAAATTGTGGTAAGACAAACACCCTTCCAGCCCTAAAAGGTCCTTTATCTTATCAGGAGAAAATAGACACTCAAATATTAATTTTATAATTACTTATTTTATGGGATACGTGCTATGAATAGAAAAGTACAAGGTGCCTTTAGAAGGAACTGACCAGGGCCGGGAGGTTAGGAAGGCTTTCTTGCAGAAGTGAATTGAGGTGAAAGGGAACAGGGAAATAGAGATCTAGGTCCAGTGGGGAGGTCTTGCTCAGGTCTGGCATCCAGATCCAGCCCCATGGGTATTGGGCAGAGGAGGGATGACGAAGCTGATGAGGTAGATGGAGCCTGGATCCTGCAATGCCTGGTGAAGGGTTTTGGTCTCTAGTCTAAGAACAATGATGTGTCTGAAAAGGATTTTAATCAAGCATGTGAGGAATGGGTTTTAAGTTTTACTTTATGACTCCAATAGGCATGTGGGAAATGGGTTGAAAGGGAAACAAGAATGAATGTTGAGAGACCAGTTAGGAATCTTTCATAGTGGGACACAAAAGAATTGATTGCACCTTTTTGGAACATGTTGGCAGTGAAAGAAGAAAGAGAAATGGATGAACTGGAGAAACATTTAGGTAAAATTAGGAGGGCTTGGTGGTTAACGGATTTCTGATTGAATTGTATTGTGCTTTTTTCCTTCAAGATTACAAAGAAATTCAAAGAAGTGACTTCATTTCTAGATTTTCCCTTTAGTCTATAGACACAGACCCCTCTACTCTCATAGGCTTTCCTTTGCCTTATATATGGCCTCATAGGTACTCTCACAGATTCACATATGATTCATATTGTATGCACTTTCCCCTTGTTTATTTTAGAAAGAAATTCATTTATGCTTATAAGACAAAGGTTCTATTCTCTGTTGACAGTTTTTAAAAGCTTTTGAAGTTCTTTGGGTGTCTGGGGTGGGGCTGGATACATTTTTGCCTTCCTTAGTCAGAAGGAATACAAGGAGCAATATATTTTGACTGCTGTTATATACAAACTCTCTCCCCCCCATTAGGTGGTGATGAAAATAACTAACTCCATGTGTGTAAAAACTTTCCTCTTGCTTCCCTTGGGGATGCAAGCAGTGAAGAGCCCAGATATCCAGAATCCCTAGTTTCATTTTTTTGGTCTATTTAATCTAGTTCTTCCTCTTCTTTATATCATTCTGGCAAAACAATTGTTATTCTCCCCCCCTCCCCCCCAAAATATTCCAATTAGAGGGACTCAAACTTATCAAGTAAGCTGTAATACTAAGAGCAACAAAATGGTAATTATAAATGATTGTTAGAATGGCTATCATTTATTGGCGACCTACTGGGTACCTGTAGTCACCTTCTGAGTAGTAGTAGTCCCAGTTGCCTAAGAAACCAAGGCAATATATTATTCCTGTTGGTCTGATAGGAAAGCAGAACCCACTCCTTGCCTTTGCAGGATTCTCCTGGCTCTGTTCCACCTTATCTCCCAGAACCCCATGTTTCTTGTGTTTCTATCTCCATCCTTAAGTGCTCCCTCTACTTTCTTCTCCAGACCTCTTTCTTCAGCCTTTTGTTCATTTCCTTGGACTGTTATCCTTAAGGTGATGGCCAAGAAATAGAGAAAGGAATGAGGTGATGGGTGTGACTGGCTCTTTCTGCACAGGGATTGTCTGGGAATACAGTGAAAGCACCCCACACTGTGCCTCCAACAGACAGACATTCCACCGTCTTGGGGAAGCACAGGAGGGCAACAATGCTTTTCAGACCGCATTGGATGAAGCCCTGTGGGTGGTACCAGCTGGTCAATATGCAGGTTGCCCATGGCTCAATAATCTGTTGTTGTTGTTCGTGGTGGTGGTGGTTTTGTTTTTCTTAAGTAAATGAGGTGTAGGCCTCCTGGCCATCTCCCAGAGCAGGTTTGCACACCCCTGAAGTCTGAGCTGAATTCTGCCATCTCTCCAGTAACACTTAATTGTTTTTAATTATCTCTCCACTGAAGCTGAACCATCCCTCACCCAGGTCACAGCACAGAACATGGCTCATAAGTTTTACGAGCCACCTTGTGTATCTCATTCAAGTGTGCAGCCACCTTTCCTGACAGTGAGCAATCCATCAGGCAGATACCCCTGCCCCTGACAGGGTCTGGATGCTCAGAGCAGGAACAGGCTGTTCTTGGTATCTGTGTGTTGACTACCATTGTAGCAGGAAGCTAGGCTCTGGGCTGGAGTCTTGAATTTCAGATCTTAAGAATGCATATTAATTGAACCTTGGAATAGTCTTTTATTTCCACCTATGAAGGTCATCAGGTTTGACAAAACTCATGGGATTGTTTGGGATTCCCTAAGTCTGGTTATTCCTCTGATAAGCTAGGAGTTCTCATTCTGAATTTCTAGTGAGATCTCAGGCACCAGGCCCAAGTCCTCCTTTGAACTCTGTAAATACTTGTAGAAGAAATGAAAAGCCCAATATTTATGGGTGGGTTGCATAGCCAGAGTCATTACTTGTAAATGGACTTAACAGAAACTTACATAGTCCAAATATGTATTTCCCAGTCACTCTTCTCAGTAAAATATGTTCATTCATTCATCTATTCATGTATTCACTCATTCATTCTTCAGTCTTCAAGGGTAAAGCTCTAAGAAGAGAGGAAGAGGGTTAGCAGTCATTAGGGACTAAATGGTTCAATTCTGAGGATTTTTCACTTTTTAACTTTTCTCCTCTGGATTGGCCATGAAGGTATCCAGGAATATATTGCTGCTATCTGGGAAGGATACTAGATGAAGAAAACTGATGGCTATATCTCCCCTCAAAAAATTGATATGATTAGCTAGTTGGCTCAAGTAAGCCCAGACAGGAAGAATACTTCCCAAAGAGGAGTTTAGGATTCTAGATGTTAGGCATGATGGCTTTTGGGGGAGGCCCCTGAATGAATGCTTTTTTATTGTTATACTCCAATAGTTCCTATTCTCTTCTATTGCTTGAAAGTGATACTAGTTTCCATTTGGTAGTAATGAAAATTTTCTATTAAAAATGAATGTATTTAAGTTAAAGCTAGTCCGTTAGAGGAAAACATTTGGAAAATAATGGCATCAGTGATAACTAAAGATGTTGAAAGTCATGAAGGATGGTACCTCAATTATTGACTATGAGGAAACTTTGGAATGGAAGATGGGTAGCTTTGAATAAGGGCTAGTACGAAGGAAGCCCTGGGGAACTGTAGGTGGTAGAGCAGCCTGTGGAGGATGTGTGGTGGGAAGCAAGAGTAGCAGAAAGGTATCTCCACCTGCCAGCACAGGCTGGCTAAGGTCATCCGTAGGAGACTATGGTTCCCCTGCTGTGGATTAGCACTGATATCACAGGGGAGTAAAGCCCAGTGTGATAAGAAAAATCCCCACTATTCTAGACACTCAATTTCCCCAGACAATATGTCTACCCCAGCCCTGACAGCATAGGGCCCTAGGATTTTTCTGGCTGGCTCTTTTCCTAACTTCTCCATTCCACCCTCAGATCCCCTTTTTCATTTCCACCAAAGGTAGAAATCTTTCAAAGCCTTGAGTACTTCAGGTAATAGGATTTTGATACCGAAATTGCTCTTTGCTTCTACACAGGGTTTGCATTTGGCCCACGGGCACATCCAGAGCCTGGGTGAGTTGTGACTAGGCCTGAGAAGATTGGTGTGAGCTGGCCACTGCCCAGCACATGACCTCCTCAGAGCCTCCTCCTCTCCCTCCCACCCCAAACCAGTCCCTGAGGGTTTCAGTGAAGAAACAGTCTCTCCGATATTTTTACTACATGTGTAATTTTCCTCTTTTATATTGGGAAAGAAAACCTTTTGACACTCCAAAGACCCACTCAGAGAAACTGTCAAAATGCCCCTGCTGTTTTGAGCAGATTGAAAAGCAGGGGAAATGAATGCAGCCTCATTTCTTGCACGTGGTGCACGGTCATGCCTGCCGGTGCCCATGATGGCACTTAGCTTCCCCCAGCTCCCCTGCAGGCCCACAGGCTGGTCAGGCCATGGAGCAGCTGTCACCAGCTGCTGATGCCCCTGGCACTAGCCCCAGAGGGCCTTATCCACATTCACTGTTCTGTTGCAGGTGGAAGACCAGTCCACACATCTTGACAAGGATACTCTTAGCCAATATTCTCTGCCTCTGGTTGCTGGTTGGAGCTTGGGGCAAGAGTGAGACTGAGGGATTCGAGCAGATTTCAGCCTGGTTTGGAGAATGCCCACAAACAGGATTAGATAGGGTGTCCACAAACTCAGATGCTCTGTCAACATCACTAGGCTCAGTTTTTGTAGCTGATGGCCAGGTTATGCTCCTTGATTGCCTGGCTCTGGTGGCCTAAGGGGCTTGTATTTCTACTTTCCACAGGACTGTAGTAATTGGTGAGTTAGTTTTTCACAGGCCACCACCCTCAGGGCACTGCACAGATAGCAGACTAAGGCACACCCCAGTCTTTCTGTAAAGGAAGTCACTATGCTTGTCCTGAAACTTTGGACATGAGGGTCTGGCTTTAGATTTGGCACAAATTTAGTGGCCTACCAAACTGCTTTCAAGGAATATGGATGTCCTCTTTGTGTACCTTTCTCTACCTTGCTCCAGCTGGCTGACACTTCATAGAAAGGAGCTTATACACCTGTCTGGAGTCATAATTTTTGGGATTGTCACCAAGTATCCATATCACTTGGATATGCCTCCATATCACTTGGCTCTGGTGGCCAGTGGGGCTTATATTTGTAGCCCCAGTCTATTTGCACGTTTTTAAAAACTGTTGCCTCAATCCTGAGGGACACACTCCCCTTTGGGACACTGACAGGCCAATTTGAAATAGACTGTTATAAGTTCTGTAAACACAAAGCAATCTATAGTAAACTACAAAAATATAAGCATAATACTAAAGAAAGTCATCAAGTCACAAAGGAAGAAAGTAAGAGAAGAAAGGAACAGAGAGGAACTACAAAAGGAAATGGATAAACTCTTAGATGCATATGACCTACCAAGACTAAATCATGATGAAATAGAAAATCTGAACAGACCAGTTACTAGCAAGGAGATTAAATCCATAATCAAAAACCTCCCAACAAACAAAATTCCAGGAATAGACAGCTTTACTGGTGAATTCTACCAATATTCAAAGATGAATTAATACTAACTCTCAAATTCTTCCAAAAAATAAAAGAAGTAAAACTCTTCAAACACATTTAATGAGGCCAGCATTACTCATTATTCTGATGCCAAAACCAGGTAAGATGAGACCAAAACAAAACAACCAGGTCACTCTCCCTAGTGAACAAAAATGTCCAAAATCCTCAATGCCAAAAATATTAGTAAACTGAATTCAAACATGCATTAAAAGGATCATTCACCACAATCAAGTGAAATTTAATCTGGGGATGCAAGGATGGTTCAATATCTGCAAAACAGTCAATGTGATACCCCTTGTCAACAAATACAAAGGATAAAAAAAATCATATGACTCAATAGACTGAATATTTTCAGATGACATATGTAGAAAATCCTAAGGACCTCACCAGAAAATTGTTGAATAAAAGTGTTGGGTTTCTTTACATTAATAACAAACTATCAAAGAGAAATTAGGAGAACAATCTTGATGAGGGGGGGAGATGGTGGCAGAGTAGGAGGACACTAAGTTTGCCTCGTCCCATGAATACAGCTAGATAACTATCAAATCATCCTAAATACCCTAGGAATTGACCTGAAGACTGGCAGGAAATGCAGAGATGTCCTTTAGTGGAGAAACGGATCCTGGCTGCTGTGGAGATGAGGGAGTCATGGACAAAGATAAGAGAGAAAAGAGCACACAGGGGAACACACAAGGAGAATATTTCTCCATAACTATTGGCTTGGAAAGTAAGAGGAGCTGAATTTTGTGCATTCTTGCAACCAGAGAAGCTTAAAACCTGAAGTTTTAAGTGTCAGCGGCCTGGGCTCTGGGAAAGTCCAGAGGCACTTGGGCTGCTCCTAAAGAGAAGGCAGGAAACAACCTGGGGACTACAGTATAGAAGCAGTGATCTGAAGAGTAGCTGCGGCGTACAGTGGGGAGATTTGCTCTTTCAGAGTGTGTCCCTGAGAGTCAGCATTCCTGGAGAGGCCATTTACCTCCCAGGCCCCTCAGCATAAGCAAGGGGCCATCTGTGGGAATGAGCACAGCATGGACACTGGCTGCCTAACTTGCTTATGCTAAGCCCCACCCTCCTGTGCTCCGGTGGAATTCCTTAGTCACAGTCTCCTCAGTCCCAGCACAGTGGGCCCCCTATGCCAAAACACCAGCACAAATCACTGTCCACCCCACATCTCCCTTCCAGAGTTTTGTTGGGCCTCAGTTACAGTGGATGTGGTGACAGGTCTCATTTCACAAGCAGACCAGAGCACCCTAGTTAAAAATAGCCACATTCAGGCCAGAGACAAAACACTGCCACAGCAGACAAGAAGAGCCTCTGTAGACGACTGGTCTGGAGGATAGAACAGCCAGAACACAACAGCAGAGTACATGCAGCACACACCAGAGACACTCCCTGAAGCACCAGACCCTAGACACTACATTTATAAGGTTATTATTTTTAGGGGCAGGAGATATAACTGGCTTTTCTAACACAGAAAAGCAGGTAGGCACTTAGACAAGATGATAAGACAGAGGAATTTATCCTAAATGAAAGAACAAGATAAAGCCATGGCCAGAGATCAAAGAGAAACAGATATAAGTAACATGCCTGATGGAGAATTTAAAGCAGTAATCCTAAGGATACACACTGGACTTGAGAAAAGAATGGAAGACATCATTGAGACCCTTACCACAGAGATAAAAAAGTTAAAGAATCAGAGATGAAGAGTGCGATAAATGAGATTAGAGACACACTTGGAGCAATGAGCAGCAAGCTGGAAGAAACAGAGGAATGAATTAATGACCTAGAAGAGTAATGGAAAGTAATGAAGCTGAACAAAAGAAAGAATTATGCAAAACAAGAATAGACATAGGGAACTCAGTGACTCCATCAAATGTAATAAAGTTTGTATTATAGGAGTCCCAGAAGAAGCAGAAGAGACTAAAGGGGGCAGAAAAGTTATTTAAAGAAATAATAGCTGAAACTTCTCTAATCTAGGGGAGGAAAAATCCAGATCCAGGAATCACAGAGAACACTCAACAAAAGCAGGTCTACACGAAGGCATATTGTACTTAAACTGGGAAAATATAATAACACAGAAAAAGTCTTAAAAGCAGCCAGACCAAAGAAGACAGTTACTTATACGGGAAAACCCAGAAGACTAACAGCAGATATCTCAGCAGAAACTCTCCAAGTCAGAAAGGGTTGGCATGATATATTCAAAGTGCTGAGTGGGGAAAATCTGCTGCCGAGAATGTTCTATACAACAAGGCTTGCATTCAAAATAAAAGGAGAAATTAAAAAAAAAAGCCCACAAATTAAAGGCGTTCATGACCACTAAATCAGCCCTATGAGAAATGCTAAAGGAAACACTAAATGGGAAAGAAAGAGCAAAAGTGACAGTATGAAGGTAGGAAACATAAAATCAGTAAAAATGAATATTTCTATTAAAAAACCACCAAGGAACTCACCAAATAAATGTAAAATATGACCACATATACCTAAAACATGGGGAGAACAAGAGTATAGAATTGGTTCAAACCTAAATGACCATCAACTTAATATAGACTGCTATATGCAGAAGATGTTATATACAAACCTAATGGGAACCACAAATCAAAATCTAATATGCAGAGCATAAAGAGAAAGAAATGCAGACATATCACTAAAGGAAACCAGCAAACCATGAAAGAAAAAGATAAGAAAGGATCAGACAAAATCTCCAGAAACAACCACAAAACAGGTAACAAAATGGTAATAAGTACATGTGTATCAGTAATTACTTTGAAGGTAAATGGGCTAAACACTCCAATCAAAAGACATAGGGTGTCAGAATGGCTAAAAAAAAAAAAAAAAACCCAAAACAACAACAAAGAAACAAGACCCATTTGCATGCCACCTATAAGAGACTCATTTTAGATCTAAAGACACCTGCAGATTAAAAGTGAGGGGATAGAGAAACATCTATCATGCAAATGGGTGTCAAAAAAAAGCTGGAGTAGCAATTCTTATATTGCACAAACTAGACTTTAAATCAAAGATTGTAAAAAGAGACAAGGGCACTATATAATAAAGGGGCCAATCCAACAAGAAGATACAATAATTGTAAATATTTATGCACCCAACATGGGAGTACCCCCAAAGGCATAATGCAATAGTAAACATAAAGGAACTGATCAATACAATAAGAGTAGGGGACTTTAACACCCCACTTAGCTCATCTAAACAGACAGACAATAAGGAAACAGTGGTTTTGAATGACTCAATGGAACAGATGGATTTAACAGATATGTTCAAGATGGGACTGGGGAGGGAGACAAACCATAAGAGACTCTTAATCTCAGGAAACAAACTGAGGGTTGCTGGAGGGGAGTGGGGTAGGAGGGATAGGGTGGCTGGGTGATGGACATTGGGGAGGGTATGTGCTATGGTGAGTGCTGTGAATTGTGTAAGACTGATGATTCACAGACCTGTACCCCTGAAACAAATAATACATTATATGTTAATAAAAACGAAAACAAAAAACAGATATGTTCAGAACATTCTACCCTAAAACAGTGGAATACACACTCTTTTCAAGTGCACATGGAACATTCTCCAGAGTAGATCACATATTAGGCCGCAAAACAGGTCTCAGCAAATTCAAGAAGGTGGAAATCACACCATGCATCTTTTCTGACCACAACGCTATGAAACTGGAAGTCAACCACACACACACACACACACACACACACACATCTGGAAAAAATCACAAATACATGGAGGTTAAATAACATGTGACTAAACAATGAATGGGACAACCAGGAAATGAAAGAAGAAATAAAAAATACCTGAAAAAAATGGAAATGAAAACACAGTGGTCCAAAACCTTTGGGATATAGCAAAGTGGTTCTAAGAGGGAACTGTATAGCAATACAAGCCTACCTCAAGAAGCAAGAAAAAATCTCCAACAACCTAACCTTAATAAAGCTAGAAAAGGAACAACAAACAAGACCTAAAAACAGCAGAAGGAAGGGAATAACAAAGATTAGAGCATAAATAAATGAGATTGAAACTAAAAAAAATAACAGATCAATGAAACCAGGAATTGGTTCTGTGAAAAAATTAATAAAATTGACAAAACTCTAGTCAGACTTTTAAAGAAAAAAAAAATAGAAAGGACCCAAGTAAATAAAATCACAAATGACAGAGGAGTAACAACCAATGCCACAGAAATATGAAAAATTATAAGAGAATATTATGAAAAACTATATGTCAGTAAATCGGACAACCTAGAAGAAATGGATGACTTCCTAGAAACATATAAATTACCAAACCTGAAACAGGAAGAAATAGAAAATTTGAACAGATTGATAACCAGCAAATAAATTGAATCAGTAGTCAAAAAACTGCATCAAACAAAAGTTCTTACCCTGATATGAAAGCCAGATAAAGACACCACAAAAAAGAACTGCAGGCCAATATCTCTGATAAACATAGATGCAAAAATCCTCAACAAAATAGTAGTAAAAAGAATCCAGCAATACATTAGAAAAATCATTCATCATGATCAAATGGGTTTCATTCCTGGGTTGCAAGGATGGTTCAGTATTCACAAATCAGTCAACATGATACAACACATTAAGAACACGTAATCATTTCAATAGATGCAGAAAAAGCATTTGACAAAGTACAACATCCATTCATGATAAAAACCCTCAACAAAGAAGGCTTGGAAGGAAAATATGTCGGTATAATACAGGTCATATATGAAAAACCTACAGCTAGTATCATCCTAAATGGAGAAAAACTGAACACTTCTCCTCTACTGTCAAGAGTAAGACAGAGATTTCCACTCTCACCACTTTTACTCAACACAGTAGTGGAAGTACTAGCTACAGTAATCAGACAATACAAAGAAATAAAAGGCATCCAAATCAGCAAGGAAGAAAGTCAGATTTTCAGTATTTGCAGATGACACAATACTGCATGTAGAAAACCTGAGGCTCCACCAGAAACTGCTGGAAGTGATAAACTAATCCAGTAAATTTGCAGGATACAAAAATTAATGAACAGAAGCATACCACATTTCTACATACAAATATAATGAAGCAGCAGAAAGACAATTAAGGAATCAATCCCATTTACAATGACACGAAAAATAAGATACCTAGGAGTAAACCTAACCAAAATGGTGAAAGACCTATACTCTGAAAACTCTAAAACACTAGTAAAAGAAATTGAAGATGACAGAAAGAAATGGAAAAACATTCTATGCTCATGAATTAGAAGAACAAATATTGTTATGATGTCTATAATACCCAAAGCAATCTAAATATTTAAAGCAATCCCTACCAAAATATCACCAGCATTTTTCACAGAACTGGAACAAACAATCCTAAAATTTGTATGGCACCCCGAAAGAACCTGAATAGCCAACACGACCTTGAGAAGGAAAGCAAAGCTGGAGGCATCACAATTCTGAACTTGAGTTATATTTCAAAACTGTAGTGAACAAAACAGTAAGGTACTGGCACAAGATAGACACATAAATCAATAGAACAGAATAGAAAACCCAGAAATTATATGGTCGATTAATCTCTGACAAAGCAGGAAAGAATATCCGGTGGGAAAAAGACTTTCTTCAACAAATGGTGTTGGGAAAACTGGACAAGTCTTTTTCACCATACACAAAAATAAACTCGAAATGGATTAAAGACCTAAATGTGAGACCTGAAACCATAAAAATCCTTGAAGAAAGCACAGGCAGTAATTTTTCCAATGCTGGCTATAGCAACTTTTTTCTAGAGAGATCTCCTGAGGCAAGAGAAACAAAAGGTAAAAATAGGGGCATCAGGGTTGTTCAGATGGTTCAGCGTCTGACTCTTGGTTTCAGCTCAGGTTATGATCTAATCTCATGGGTCGTGAAATTGGGTGCTGTGAAATTGGGTCCCGTGTTGCCTCCATGCTCTAAGGGAAGTCTGCTTGAAGATTCTCTCCTTCTTCCCCTCCTCCAACTCATGCACATGCTCTCCCTCAAATCTTTAAAAACAAAAACAAAAAGTATTGGGACTACAGCAAAATAAACAGCTTTTGCACAGTGAAGGAAACAAATAAAACTAAACAGCAACCTGTGGAATGGGAGAAGATATTTGCAAAAGACATATCTGATAAGTCATTAGTATCCAAAATATATAAAGGACTTATAAAACTGAACACCCAAAAACCAAATAATCCAATTATAGGCAGAGGACATGAATAGACATTTCTCCAAAGAAGACGTACCAATGGCCAACACACCTGTGAGAAGATGCTTAACATCACTTATCAGGGAAATGCAAATCAAAACTACAATGAAATATGAACTGACACCTGTCAAAATAGCCGAAATCAACCACACAAGGAATAACAGGTGTTGGTGAAGGTATGGAGAAAAAGAAACCCTTTTGCACTGTTGGTGGAATTGCAAACTGGTGCAGCCACTCTGGACAACAGTATGGAGTTTCCTCAAAAACTTAAAAATAGATCTACCTTATGGTCCAGCAATCACACTATTAGGTATTCACTCAAAGAATATAAAAATATTAATTCAAAGGGAGACATGTACCCCGATATTTATAGCAGCATTATTTACAGCAGCCAAATTGTGGAAACAGCCCAAATGTTCACCAATTGATGAGTAGATAAAAGAAGATGTGGTATATCTATAAAATGGAATATCATTCAGCCATTAAAAGAATGAAATCTCGGCATTTTCAAGGACATGGATAGAAGTATTATGCTAGAAGTATTATGCTAAGCGAATTAAGTCAAAGAGAGACAAATAACCACATAATTTCAGTCACATTGGATTTAAATGAGCAAAAGGGAAAAAGAGAGGGAGAGAGAAATGTAAACCAAGAAACAGACTCTATTTATACAGAACAAACTGATGATTATCAGAAAGAAGTTGGGTGAGTGGATGGCTTAAATAGGTGATGGGGATTAAGGAGTTTACTTGTGATGAGCACCTGGTGATGTATGGAAGTGTTTTGCAAAACAAAACCACAGTGATATACCACAGATATACCAGTTAGAATGCGTAGTATCAAAAAGATCAGTGTTGTCAAGGATGTAGAGAAAAAGGAACCCTCATGGGGGCATGTATTGCATGGAGCACTGGGTGTTGTGCATAAACAATGAATCTTGGATCACTGAAAAAAACATTTTTTTTGTTTCCTCCTCTGAAAAAAAAAAAAAGAAAGAAATCCATTTAGGAGAAGGAGAACCCAGTGGTCATATCAACTAGATTGTTCCATCTTAGAAGTTTGAGTTATATCTTTTTTTCATTTTGTCAAATTTATGACCAATAAAAAATTTTTTAAAACAACAACAACAACAAAAAAAGGAACCCTCATGCATTATTAGTGGGAATGTAAATTGGTATATTCAGTGTGGAAAATATATGGAGTTTCCTCAAATGATTAAATACAGAAATATGATACAATCTAGTGATTCCACTTCTGGGTATTTACCCAAAGGAAAAAAGAAGACACTACTTACATATATGTAATACATATATGCACTACTATCTTTATTGCAGCATTATTTATAATAGCCAAGAGAGGGAAACAACCTAAGTGTCCATCATCAGCTGAATGGATAAAGATGTGGTTATCTAAATACAATGGAATACTACTCAGCCATAAAAAAAAGAATGAAACTTGTCATCTGTGATAATGTGGATAGACCTCTAGGATATTCTGCTAAGTGAAATAAGTCAAACAGAGAAAGACAAATACTGTATGATCTCTCTTATATGGGGAATCTAAACAAACAATAGTGCAAAACCACAAGCTCATTAATAACAAAGAACAAATTGGTGGTTGCGAGAGGCAGGGTGGGGGCAGGGAGAAACGGGTGAATTGTTTTTGTTTTATTTTTTTAGCTTAATTAAATTGAATTAAAAAAACAAAAAAAAACAAAACCCACCCAAACCAAAATTGCCCTTTGCCCTGCGGCAAAGAAATATGGGTGGAACTAAAGCTTATTCTATCTTGCCCCCTTTGTCCTTCCAAATGCTGCTGGAAGAGGGAGGGGCCTTGGACAAGTAGGTATTTGGTTTTGGCGGCAACATCCAAAAGCCGTGGTTCCCCTGAGTATACAAGCTAGGGGAGTGTCCTCTGTCTCTGAGTCCACATGCATCTGTGGGAGTGAGTGTGTGAGGGTTAGGGTGTGGGTCTGGGTGTGGATGTGTGTTTGTGTAAAGGGTGAAAAAGAATCTTTGCTGGAATAAGGAAAGGAATGCAACCTGGATCAGTTCAACAGTCAAGCTGATGGAAAAGGGGTGGTGTGGGGAGGGAAGACTACAGCCAACTCCCTTCCAAATCAGTAGATGCAAATTGCAGCAGGAGGCTGACCTTTTACTCTAACCGATGTCAGCTGCAAGTTGTAACCTCATGCCATTAATTATAACCCAGGATACCTCTGGTGGGTTCTCCTATTGGCCTTGGTTTCCCTCTTCCTCCCTCCCACAACTTCCCTCCTCATCCTCCTCCCCACTGGAAGGCTCAGGTTGCAGTTGAAATGCTTTAAAATAATGGATCTTAGAAAGCCAGAGTCCATTCTATACATCTGATTTTTTTTTTTCAAAAGGGCTTCTCTTATGTTGGAGCCTGAGATGGTCTGAGAAGGCTCATACTGTGTTTTTGTCTACGAATTTGGTGAAGACTTAGACAATGAGGTCCATAACAAAAATTAAAACATTTATCAGCTGAGACTGGAATGAAATAAAGCATCTTTCATTCTCCTTTTGGAAAAAGACTGCAAGCATTCTGTTGCATGATTGGGAATTGGGAAAAAAATAATTTACAAGTATTTCTAAAAAAGAAATCTACCCCAAAGATTTTGTGCATGGGGCAGGAAAGAAACTTTGGAGAATAGGTCTGAGAAGAATTTTAAAATTCTGGGCCCTTCATTCTGTTCCCCCCCTTTTTTTTTTTTGAGAATTTATTAGCAAATCTGTATTTGCAAAAGAATCTTTGGTTTTAACTCAATGGAAAGAATGAAAAACTACAGACAGTACTGGCTTCTTGGGCATGTGATTTGTGCAGTCACAGGGTTCTTTGGTCACAGGAGACTTGCACTTGGTTTAATGCTTTGCTGTCACCATCCTGAAGCTCCTACTAACTTTAAACAAAGGGCTCCGCAGTTTCATTTTGCACATACATTATGTGGCCATTCCTAAATAAAACCATTGGAAAATAAAAAATATAAATGGTAGGTTGGAGCCATAACAAAACTTTTAAGAGGTTGATGCCTCTTGGAACTATTTCTGGAAATAGTTGTAACTTTGAATAAAATAAATGTATACTGAGGCTTGTCTTCCCCTTATTACCTAAAGTTGCACAATTATCTCAGCCAATTTTTGGTACTCTGAATAATTAACTTAGCACATAGTACATCTGATTTTTCACAGTTTGCTTTGTTTACCTGGGCCAGAGCCTTTTAATATTTTCTTAGTTCATTTGTTGCACAAACATGTAATGTGTTGGGGGTGCTCTTTAAAAATTCCATGGAAATAGCAAAGACTAAAACATAGCCATACCCTCAAGAAGGTTCCTATCTATAAAGGGTGAAATATTAAAAACAAAAAACAAACACACACTGGTAACAACAGCTTAAAAGAAAAAAAATAGATTAATTGAGAAACAGCAAAGTGTTTTAGGAGAGCAGAGGAAGGACAAATAATTCTGATTGGGAGAATGAGGGAAGACAGTGAAGAATATCTAATTTCAACTTACAGAGAAGAAATCAAAGGATTTTCTGAAAGTAAGGAATGACTTCAAGATGCTTGGGTAGAGTGGTGTGTGAGATAGATGGGAGGGTGATGACCTTGGGAAGAAGGCTGAGGTCGATTGCTGTGTGGGTAGCATGTTGAGTGGCAAATGTTAATGTTACCAGGGCTAATGGGGAAGAAGAAATATTCACAGAGGTCAACTAGTTTCCCATAGAAGAAAGAAGGTATCAAAGAAACTGTAACTCTAGCCTGGCCAGGGAGTTGAGATTCTGAGCCAAGAGAGACCAAGCAGAGAAAGCGGAAGTCCTGATTCATAGTTACGGTGCATTCACTAGTCCTCAGTGCAATCTTATTGGGAGGAAAAGAAGGAAGAAGACTGCCGTGGCTCCTAGGTAGTCTTGACATTGACATTCAATTTGGGACTTTCTCAATGGTGAACAAATTTTGAGAAATGTCCTTAAAGATCTCTACCATTGGTTAGTAGTTTCTCTGTGTCTTAGGAATAATATTCCACCTTCCACAGCACCTTCATTTGAGTGGACACAACAAAAATATGTAAAAACCATAAGAAAATGTTGATAGTTAGAAAAACAGCAATGCACAAACTGTATATTTTATTTGGTTATGGATGAGATCATGGGTGAGTTTTATTCTTGCATTTATTATTATTTTTTTAACTTCTGAAATTTGCCAGAAAAGAATGCATTATCACTGTTGTTAGATTCAAATACTTTTCTATGGATATGTGTAGCATTAAAGCTTCAAAATGAATTATTTCAGAAGGTAGATTATGATGTTGCAGTATCTCTATTGTGAATTTTCAGTGCCATGTGGTGCAGTGAGTAGGGATCCAGTTTATTAGAAAGACCATTAGGTCCACTGCCGAGTCATCTGGTATTGCTTGATGGGTGTAGGATGGTGCCCAGAATTGTGTGTTTGTTTTGTTTTTACATTATTCTACCTTTTAATTTTATAAGAATAATTAATGGGTGGGGGGCACTTTGATGTGGGATTTCAAGTTGTAAAAAGTTCCTTTCAGATTTTGGCTACAGAATTTACTCTTGCCTCAGGATGACTTGGAAAAGAATTTGAAGAGTTCTGTTTTTCTTATGAAACATACTCAGGGAGATGAATTACTTTTCCATGCCATGAACTCAAGTAAAAAGTAAGACACAGTATCAGCAATGACGTGACTGCTCATTTGGGGATGTCCCACTCCACCGGCGTGGATAATTTCCTGTGTCGTGTCTTGGGCCAAAAAACGATTGAAAGGATATAATTTCAAGAACATAATATCTGCTGTGAGAATGTCAACTATTGACAATATATTCAGCATGCTTCTATATTGATTTGAATTCCATCCAGGTTCATATGCAGAGATCTTGATATTTTTAATTGTATCTAATATGTCTCTACTTCCTAACTTGTGGTTCCTAGTTGATTATGTTGATAAACACACACATATTAGACTAAACCATATGATATTGTGGGTAGTTAAGTCATGAAGAAGTTTTATTTAAATGTTTATTTTGACACACAATCATTAATTGTTTATGTTTTGTCCCATTTGCCTTATCATTTTCTCTATTTACATATATTTATTTGCTTTCTGAATTATTTCAGAACAAGTTGTGTCCTCTTACCTCTAAACACTATCGTTTGTGTTTCTTAAGAACAGGACATTCTCTTATATACTCACTGTACCATTATAACATCAGAAAATTTAACACTGATACATGATATCATTTAACTCACAGTCCAAATTCATATATTGTCAATTGTCTCAATAATATTCTTTGTAATAATTTTTTTCCTGACCCCAAATCCAACCCAGGATCATACTCCATTTATATCTCTGTAGTTGCCTTTAATTGGCAAGGGTCATTTTCCCTTTCTTTGTCTCTCTTGACCTTGTCATCTTTTTAAGAGTTCAGGCCAGTTCTTGTTTTGTAGAATGAGTCTCAATTTGGGTATGTCTGATGTTTCCTTATGACTAGATTCTGGTTAAGCTTTTTATGAGAAATACCACAGAAGCGATGTTTTGTCCTTTTCAGTGTGTCAGGAGGCATATGATGTCAGTTTGCCCAGCATTGGTTTTCATCATTGATTAAGTTGGTGTCTACTAAGTTTCTCCACTGAAAAGTTATCATTTTACCCTTTATAATTAATAAGGGATTTGTAGAGAGATACTGTGAAACCATATAAATATTTTGGCCTTCATCAAACTTTCTTATATCTATTAACGATTTTCTAACCCCGTCGCTCAGGCATATCTTTGTCAATTGGCATCGTATTAGAAGGAAGAGGGTTTTTCTCCACCAAATAAATAACTAGGTTTATTCAGTAGTTTATTTATAGAAGTATAGTATTCAACAAGTTTTGAACTTGAAAATGACAATTTTATGTGCTTCAACCCAATACTGATGTACGATGCTTTTAGAATTGGAACATAACATGCATGTATCCTCTCATCAAATTATATTTGCAGTAATTGAAAAATGTAGTCTTCATTGGTAAGGTTAAAATTGTACTTTCTCCTTCATGTGGTGACTATGTCAACCTCACTCAATGTTTTGCTTATCAATATAGAAATCTCTACCCATTCCCCTTACCCACAATAACACATTTCACTCAGCCCATGTTGAAACAGCTGCAAGATGGGCCCTCAGTTTAATCTAGTCTATATTAAAGTCAGTGTGAGTTGTGGATATATAAATATAAACACTGTCTTTACTGCCCATTCAAATATTTTGTTTTTATAAGGTCTCTTCTATTTTGAAAACTTAAAGTCAATAACCAAGATTTTGGGGAGGATAGATGTAATTTGAACTTATCTGATAAAAAATGCAGAACACAAACTTCTTTTTTAGTCAATTTACCATAACATTTATGGTAGACAGTTTTCATTTTTTTATGTAGCAATGGAAAAAAATAGAGTATTATATGTAAAATTCTCTCCCAGATTGAGGGATTTGCTTCAAATTCCATTTATATTTTGTTCTTATGTATATAATCTGTTATTTAAAATTCTAGAAGTATATTAAACACTTGAGAGTCAGGGTGGGGGGTCGTGGGTGGTAGGGAGGGAAAAATAATGAAACAAGATGGGATGGGGAAGGAGACAAACCATAAGAGACTCCTAACCTCACAAAACAAACTGAGGGTTACTGGGGGGTGGGAGGGTAGGGATAGGGTGGATGGGTTATGGACATTGGGGAAGGTTTGTGCTTTGGTGAATGCTGTGAAAGATGTAAGCCTGATGATTCACAGACCTGTACCCCTGGGGCAAAAAATAAAAAATAAAATAAATAAAATAAATAAATCTTAAAAAAAAAAAGATTCTACATGTAGTTTTTAAAGACATTTCTTCAGGGGCACCTCAGTGGCTTAGTGGGTTAAGTGTCTGCCTTCAGCTGGGGTCATGGTCTCAGGGTCCTGGGATGGAGCCCCATGTTGGGCTCCCTGCTCAGATGGGAGCCTGCTTCTCTGTCTGCCCCTCTGCCTCCTCCTGCTCAGGCTTTCTTTCTTTCTCTCTCATAAATAAATAAAATCTTTAAAAAAAGATGTTTCTTCAGAGTTACATTTCTTTGATAGCAGAATTCATGCATTTAAAGTAAGAAAACATAGTTAAGACAAAAAATACTTACTGGAAATATGAAGAGAGTGATGGTGTCTATCAATTTTTATGAGGATTAAATGAAATATTTGTTAAGCACATAGCTCAGTGCTTGCTACTCAGCACATAAAATGTTAGCTGTTTATGATTATTTTCATTCTTAGTAATTTCAACAGTTTTCAATTTCTTTTTAAAAAACCCTCAAAAGGTAATTTTTATAGTTACATAAAAAGGAACTGATATAAACAACTATTGCATAGAGTAGTTGAAAGCATATGGAATTTTGGTGTTAGGTTGTGTATTCCATTAATTTCAAAGGGTTTTAATTCCAGTTGAACATGTATCAACTAACAGGTGGGCCCATTTCATGATTTCTTAGCTAACGCATCTTTGAAAGGTGGGACATAAACAATGGTATTACTTTCCTATGAAAAAAACGTCTAAAATGGTCTAGCCAGAAAAGGTTAACAGACAAGGCAACCTTTGGTGTACATCCTGAGGGGAAGAATGAAGGAAAAGGTGGGGGGAGGGGCAAAGAATCTGAAGTGGGAGAAGGAGCAAGGTATTCTCCTGGATGGCAGGAGGTGGTTCGTACCATCTGTGCAATGTGGGAACCTTATCCAAACTGAAATGCTATGCAAGTCTTTTATAATTTTCAGTGGTATGCTACCGCCATTTAAAGAGACTAGATTAAATACTCTTACACTTCTGAGCCTCAGTTTCCACAGCCGTGAAATGGAGAAAAATAACTATTTACAGAGTTGTTGTCAAGAATAGGTACCTGGCCCCTATTAGGCACTCGAAAACATTCCTTTCAGCCACCCACTGAAAGTTAATAACCTAGATGGGTTTTCTGACTCACTGCATTTCCTGACATGGCTGATGTCTTAGCTCTACAAACAGACACGTTTGCTTTGTTTGTTGGTCCAGTTGTTGCTTGCCCTGGCTGAAGGTGTTTATAAGGGAAACAGTGGCTTGTGTCCAGGGAAGAAATTATGAGGGGACAACAGTGGCATAAGGCAGGAACCTGGATGAACAGCATGCAAGATTTGGTAGAGGTTTGGCAGCAACCCCACAAATGAGAAAAATTCCATTGTTGGAAAGGTCTTTGGAAGATTAAGAGATTCTTTGTAAGCTTGTTTGGAACAGCAGAATGGGAAGAAAAGGAGGTGGAAAGGTAGGGAGAGATGTCAGTTACAGGAAGTCTCCCAGAATTGCTGGATGCTATTATCCGAGGCAACAAAGAAGAGAACCAAGGGAGAGGAACAGAGATGGAAAGCTCTCAGAGAAGAAAGTTTTAATGCTCCCAGTCAGTATTTTCCAATTTAACTACTCAAGCTAGTCCTTGCTGCATTCTAGTTAACAGTAGATATTTTAGGGATAAAAGGCATTTTATTTCAGTAATCACATTTTCTAAACACCCAACTTTTCCACCTAAATTGTTAGCCCTTCAGTCTCAGCATGACACATGGAGTCAGATCTAATTTTTCAGATTAGATTTTTTAATGTAAACCTTTTCGATGGCATGAAATGTATTTAACAAAAATCATTTTTATCTGATTTTCTGGTCAGATTTTCTATGAAATTGAAATTGAAGGGCGCCTGGGTGGCTCAGTGGGTTAAGTCTCTGCCTTCGGCTCAGGTCATGTTCTCAGGGTCCTGGGATCGAGCCCCACATCAGGCTCCCTGCTCAGCGGGGAGCCTGCTTCCTCCTCTCTCTCTGCCTGCTTCTCTGCCTACTTGTGATCTCTCTCTCTCTCTCTCTCAAATAAATAAAATCTTTAAAAAAATTTAAAAAATAAAATAAATTGAAAAGAATTTGCCTATAGTGGAAAGAATATTGTCTAGTTTGTAAGACTTTTTGATTCATTTTTTAGGAACATGAGAACAAGAGATGTGCTAAGGGAAGCCCTAATCTCTCTGGGGAACCAGAAGGACTCAATCTTAGTCTTTGGGCTGTTATTAATTAGCTGTGAAACTGGGGAATGTTCTCTCCTTTTTAAAATAAGGGTGATGACTACTGTCTTTAAGACCATTTAGGATTTGAGAGTGGAAAATCTCAAGTCTGTCTTCCACCTCGGTGAGGATCCACAGACAAAAGTGGTAATTGTGCTGACATTGGGAATAAGTTAGCTAGACTAACTTATTGTTAGTCTATTTGTTTTGGTGTCTCCTGATCAACTAGGATATTCTATTTTTTTTTAAACAGTGTTTGGGATAAAAGAGTTATTCTCTAGGTAGTCTTATTTTTCAAGTGAATTTATAACTGTAATCAACATTATCAAGTATCTGAAATACATTGTGCAGAGTTTAGAGGTAACACACACATACGATCACACTCAAATGTTCACTCATACCCTTTCTCCATACTCTGTTTAAATGCCTTAGGGAAGTTGGGGGAATTTCATTGGAATTAATTAGAAATGGGTGCATTGGCTAGTCTACTAATTTATAGCTGCTCTAAAGATAGGGTTTAAAGCAGCGTTTTGTTTTGATTGTATATTTACAATAAATGTTACTAAGTGTAAAAATCAGAATCCCACACATTGAAGATTTCATTACATCTTTCTTTCCAATTGATTTTTAAACAAAGGTTATAAAATATCAACATTGAAAAACAAGGAGCCCTCAAAAAGTCTGTGTTCAGAGATTATCATTTATAGATATACACTCAGCATTATGTCATTTCTGCTTTGCTGCATTATACTATTTTCTAAAACTCTCTACTTTGCATTAAATCTATTTAACATTATGATTTCAAAATAACTAATTAAATAAATGAAGCGACCACATTCTTCTTTTGCCTTTGAACATGATTTTTCTCTCAATATTAATCTTTCTTTCTTCTGCACAATTACTTAACTAATGTTGTGTAATGTGGAGTGAACTAGCCGGGAGAGTCAAAGACTTGGGTTCTATTTGGACTCTGCTTTATATCTTTAAGCAAATCATTTAAACTCTTACTGCCAACTCTCTTATCTCCAAAATGGTGTGATGGAATAGGATGATATGTATGACTCCTCCTCTGACATCCTATGATTTTATTACTCTTTGGCAATGGGCAAATTGAGCAGAGTTTCATACTCAATAAGGCAATTTAATCAATATGAAAGGCAATCTGGATAATTTATCTCCACATTGCCTTTATTCTTAATAGCATGGTGGAAATTCTTTTTCTTTTGGTTTAGCTGGATAATTGCTTGAATTCTAGCCAGGACCATTTTGCAGCAGAATTTCAAATTTCAGTTTCCACATTATCTCATTGTCCTCCTGCTCTGTTGACTGCTAATCCTGGTCTGAAGTCTTCTTTCTTTTTGAATCTAACAGTATTTTGAATTCATGAACTCCTATAGAATTGGCAACAGCCTTAAAAATGAATGTGCCCATTCCATTGTGAAGTTAGCTGGGTTTGGTTTCTGTTTTTATTGCATGTTAGATTTATATGCTGAATCCATTCATGGGACTCATGGAGGATTCTATGATTGCTTTTAAACCAGCTGTTTCTTGTCCTCCATTCCTTTTTAAAACCATTGGAGAATTGCTTGGAATGTCAATTTTCAAATTCTGAGCATTTCCTGGCAAGGGGCAGCATTAAAATAGAGCATGCGTTCAACTATCCCAGATGGGGAGAATAACAATGAATAATAAAACTTTGACAGTGATGTGAATATTTTTTTAAACTTGTGGTAAAGTATACATAACATATAATTTCCCACTTTAACCATTTTTGGGAGTGCGGTTCTGTGGCATTGAGTAGAGTCACATTATTGTGCAACCATCACCACCGCACATGTCCTGAACTTTTTCATCTTCCCAAACTAAACTTTGTACTCAATGAACAATAATTTCCTATCTGTCCCTTCTCCCAAGCCCTGGAAACAACCATTTTATTTTCTCTCTTTATGAATTTGACTGCTCTAGTTCCATTATAGAAGTGAAATCCTATAGTACTTTTCCTTTTGTGAGTGGTTTATTTCACTTAGTATAATGTCAAGATTCACCCATGTCTAAGCATGTGTCAGATTTTTATATTTTTTAAAGTCTAGATAATATTCCATTGAATGGATATACCACATTTTTTAATCCATTTATTTGTTCATGGACGCTTGTGTTGTTTCTAGCTTTTGACTATTGTGACCAATACTACTATGAACATTGGTGTCCACATATCTATTTGAGTCCCTGTTTTCAGTTCTTTGGGCATATACCCAGAAATGGAATTGCTGGATTACATGGTAATTCTGTTTTAAATTTTTGAGGAACTGCCCTATTGTTTTCCACAAAGGTTCTACATTACATTCCCACCACAGTTCACAAGGGCATGGTTATTTCCATTGTGCTTTCTTCCTTTCTTCTTACCTCTCCCCTTTTCCTCCCCACCTCTCCCTCTCTCAGCCAAAGCTTACTACTACTTACCACTGACTTTAGGAAACTGAGTTATTGTTTTTTTTAACCGAACTCAACGATAAATTATTTATGACGATAGGAAAGTAAGGTGAACCCCAGATTTTGAGGGAACAGTGGACCCATCCCAAGGCAATTATTATTTTCATGTGTCCAGGCACTTGGCTAAATCTCAGACTACATCATTAGTGCAGACCCAGAGATAAGAACAAGTTGTAAGGAGCTTTATTACGGCTATTAGAGAATTTGTTTTACAACTCGAGTCTTTAAATGAAAGTTATGTCCCAAACGCCTTTCCAAATCTGGTATCAGCACATTTTGGAATATCATTTGTTCTCTATATACTCTTTCCTTGTTCTCTCAACAAGTGGAGGCGCTTAACTTTATAAGGAGAGCAAATTCTCTGAAAGCAGGGACTCAAAAGAACAGTTCATTATCATCTGCTTTGGAAAAATAATCATTTCATCTTCTCTGGAGTCTTAAATGTTCTCAGGATACTGGATTCAGAGGGGACTTCAGAGACGTCTAGTTCAATTCACTCATTTTAAAAATGTAGAAATTGAGACCCAGAATGATAAGAGTTCAAACTTACGACTCTACACTGAGTCCAGAGTTGGGTTTTTTTTTTCTTTTTTCTTTTTTCTTTTTTTTTTTTTTTGCCAAAAAATATATAAGTTGAATTCTGAAGAATTCTTTTTTTTTTTTTTTAAGATTTTATTTATTTATTTGACAGAGAGAGACACAGTGAGAGAGGGAACACCAGCAGGGGGAGTGGAAGAGGGAGAAGCAGGCTTTCCTGAAGAGCAGGGAGCCCGATGTGGGGCTTGATCCCAGGACCCTGGTATCACGACCTGAGTTGAAGACAGATGCTTAACGACTGAGCCACTCAGGTACCCCAAATTCTGAAGAATTCTGACATCAGTTTTCTTCTCTTAATGCTATCAGTACATGACACTCAAACTGTACAGTTCAAAAGAAATGCCAATGTCCTCTTTTTACAAAGGTGTGAAGGGAGAAGTCAAAGTGGAAAACTGTAGATGGTACCAACACATGCAGAAATATGTGTAATTTCTCTGAAAAGGACATCAGCGTGCATCTTTATGAACTCTATTTTGTTGATGAAGCTGCATCTTGGGAACTTTGTCCTGGAACATGGAGGCACAAATGTAAGTGATGACCGTGGACTTTTCTTTGTCTGGGAATTGCCGTGGGGGCCAAGCCTTTGTAGGGTCAGATTTCTAGAAGATTTGGGGGAAATTGAAGTGGTATGGGGATAAGAATAGTTTTAGAATGAGTGATTGAGATAATTATGTTGATGAGGGTTATCAGGTTAAATTGCTGCTTTAAATGTGATCGATTTCAAGGGTTAAACAAGCCAGTGGTAATGAGCTTTTGCCTATGGATTGTGTCCTTAATTCTTGCTTATTTGGGGGAAGCACGATACCCTATTCAATGACTATATTGAATTAGCAATAGCTGGAGCAAGTGGAGAAAGGAACTGCTTATCTAACTAAAAATTTAAAATAAGAGTGAAATACATTATTGAAAATATTGACAGCTTAATTTAAAAGTCTGTAAGTGATTATAATAAAGCTAGTAATTTTCCATTCAAATTCAGTCTGTTCAAGACATAGACATTACTAGTGTTTGTTCAGCAGTACTAAAAGGAATCACAGAAACCCAGAAAGAATGCTGGGTATCTCTAATAATACTAGCTTCAAATACTATCTGGGTTTGTTTTTAGATGCAGAATATTTTAAATAAAATGCAGGGCATTTGCTTGAGAGTACTCCTAAAAAAAGTAAATCAAACATGTTTCTGTATTCACTTTATCGAAAGTAACTGTCTTAAGACTGAGACAGTGTTTATGGTTAATTTTTTAAATTTTTTTAATTACAGACCTGGACTTCAGAGCTATCTCCATATGTAACTTTTTTCAATTATGAAAGAGGAATGGCCGTATTCAACAAATGATTTTCTCACAAGGATAATAATGTATGAGTGAATAAATTTAAATCCTAATAAAAGATGCTAAAAGTACCACAAAACAGTCAACATAGTAACCTAGTTTGCTACCCAGAAAGTGTCAGCTTTTTTTTTTTTAATTTTATTTTTATTCTTTGCAGAAAGTGTCAGCTTTTTAAGTCTCGTTCTCTGAGGGGATTTTTTTTTTTTTTTTTGGCTAGTTCTCACTTTTATTCTTTCCTATTGTTGTTTTTTACGTTACTGTTTTTATCAGCTTTTACTGCCACTAATCTAAGAGATCTAGCCTGGATTAATTTTTGTTAATAAGAAAGAAGGATTACAGATAAACTGGGCCTCTTCTCATTTGCCCACACATGGTTGGCATTTATTTTACGATAGTTACATTTCAAATTTCTCTTGGTTCTCCCAAGATTTAAATTGCACTAAATATCTTATTTTTCAGACTACTCTGTTGATATCATTGATAAGAGCCAGAGTATGAACTTCAGTTATTTGATATAAAAGCTTGTTTCAGTTTTAGGTTTCCCCCAGCTTCATTGAGTTATGATTGACAAAGAAAAATTCTCTATATTTATACAATATAATTTTTTAAAGGGGTACAATGTGAGGATTTAATATATCTACACATTGTGAAGTGATTCTCACAATCAGATGAACCCATCTGGACCTGATCCATCACCTCACAGTTACCTTTTGTGTGTGTGTGGTGTGAACACTTATAATCTCTCTTAGCAAGTTTCTGATGTACAAAACAGTATTATTAACTAGAATCACCAGGTTGTAGATTAGACTCCCCAGAACATATTCATCTTGGAACTTAAAATCTCAGTTTTGTATTTTGTATAATTCACGTAGTCAGGCTTGATTTGTGTGCCTGTGCTGAAATTTGATTTTTTTGTTTAGGGCTATCATTTTAAGTGTGTTTGGTTAACATTGTTGATAGGTACAATAAAGCAATCTATCTCTGCTAATTCAACTTTACATAGAACTAGATAATTACATGCTCATGAAAGTAGGAACCCTGGACTATTTGGTTGACTCTATTATATAGTAAGGGAGAACTGAAAGCAATCCAGAATTTTCCTTATAATACTTTTTGCAAAATGCGCAGAAAGGGTCAACAACCACAGATATGTGAACATGTCAATGCATTTGGTTCCTATTATAGATGCAGTTGGTATCATTGTAGTTCAATAAATACTTCGGCTCTTAAAGCCAAAATGAGTCTTTATTTCTCTATCCATGGCCAAACTTAACCAGCCATTTTAAGACTTTCTTTCAAAATGTCTACTATGGACTCTTCTAACTTTCTAAAACAAAGAAAAAAATTATTATTTTCCTCCAATATGCTCTAAAAAGTTCTACAAAAGCTTCAATCTGGGGAAAGGCAAAGTAAAATACCCAGTTTTTGTTTTGTTTTTGTTTTTGTTTTTCCTTTTGCTGCACATTACTTTTCCTTGGCACTCTCTTATCTGCACTTGGCTAGCATTCCTGAACTTTATTAGCTGCAAAATCTGAATCTCCAAACTACTTATTCATACTCCTGGAATTCTTGTTTTTAATGTTGTTTTTGAATTTTATCATGAAACCTATTTTACCTGCTCTGAACAAATGCAACACATTCTTATTGTATCGTTTTATTTGGGTCCATACCCCTAGGGTCCCTTACACCTTGTTCTCTAACCTTCTTGTCGGATATTTGTGTTTCCTCTTACCACCTATCTGTGTTCACTGTATTGACAAAGTACAGACTCTCTAAAAATGAGCTGTTTAGAAAGTAAAAGAGAATCCGTTTCTCTTTTACAAAGCTCCTGAAGACCTTATTGAAGCTTGTATTATTCAGAGCTGTTTTAGATTCCTTGAGGACCTTGCTTAACCTCCTATCACTTATTCTCTCCCCCAAGTGGAAAGCCGTATAGAAGCACTCAGAGGAGCAGCTGAAATGTTGATTGCAGCATGATGGGATGATATTCTTTATTCATAGATAATGTGTCTCAGCAAGGAATATATTTTTTTTTCTTTTTGCATTTTTTCTTCACTGTCAATAAACTTAGTACAAAATGTGGATCTTAGGCAGGGATGTAGTAAGTCCCTATCATGTCTCTTATTTGGAGTCTAAACCCTCCATATCTTTAAAGGAAAAGGAAAATAATGTGCAGTGTCTACCATCAAGATAAGACATCTTTTCAGCACTCCTATAAATTTGATCATGCATTCATCCAGCCATTCAATCGACATATATTGAATTCCCAGGATGCACTGGGCTCTGTCACAGCCATGGTGATGGAGAGTTATTTAAGACATTGTTCTTGTTCTTAAAAATCTTCTTGACATCTTGGGAAGAGAGGCATGTGTAAGTACAATGCAGTGTGCCCAAAAATGGTGTACAAAAGTTGTCATGAGAGCATATTGCTGTCCACATATTTTTGTGAAATGTCCCAGAGTATGCTCAACTCACAGGTTCATCTAAGAATTGCCCTGTGCAACCTCCAGTCTGAGGAAGATGATTTATGACCTTTTAAATCATTTATTTCAAAGCTCAGCTGAAGCCAGACTGATGTGGGGGTTTCGGCATTAGGTCTGTGGTCCTGGGTGTTTGTTAGACAGTGGATGTCCTTATTTCTGCTCATGCCTGTGGCCATCACAGTTACCAGCCTTATGTTAACGTTGGCTGGAGTTTTGGCTCTGTGGCCCTCAGGCAAACCCCAAATTGGTTAGCCTTGTTTTTCGGGTTTGAGATGATCACAGAGGTGATGATCTGTCACTGCAGAGGCCATCACAGAAGCAGCTGGAAATGCCTGCTTTCCTCCATTACCCTGTCGACAACTGTCGCTTCTCTCGCCACCATTTAGCTCAGGTGACCCCTCCGCCTGCCCGTAGCATCAGTGTTCTTCTTGCACGGGCTTGCACTGAGCGGGTACTTCTTGAGGGTCTTCTGGGAAGTGGTGGAGTTTTTATAGATAGGTCGACCCATGGGTTGAGTTAACCCTTTGTGTTTCAGAGAAAAGCAGCACCAAAGAAAAACTGAGCTTTCTCTAACACAAATCTCTCTGGGGCTTTAAAAAAAAAAATCGAGCCACTTACCAGCACACAGGGGGAACTGTCACTGCTGGCTCTTTCACCTAGGAGGCTGAATTTTGACTGAAGTACATTCACTTTATTTTGCTGAGTGATAAGAACAATCAAGTTGGATCTCATCTTCAAACTGTGTGTCAAGAAGATGGCTTGAGGAAATTCTGTCTCCATCTGTAGTCTTGTTGGTGATCTCTCCTTCCTTTTTGATAAATTCCAGAGCCAGATAGAGGCCGGGGAGGGAAGAATCATCAGGGAAGGGTCTGATCCCATAGGAACATTTAAGTTCTGGAGAAAACAGAAGAGCAAATATTTGCTCATTCACTTTGGTCAGTAGAGAAATGCTTTGACTCACCTCATTTTATTTCTTCTTGCCATTAGGAATTATAAGCCTAGAATGTTTGGGAGAGTCTGGGATCTTATATTTTTGAAACTGAGTTACATCTGTCCACGTTGCCTCAAAAGATAGACATTTTGAGGTGTCCAGGGGCTATCACGATTGTTCCAGAGAAAACGGAGTTTGGTTGTATAAAGAGACATTCAAAAATTACATCAGGCATGAATTTTTCTGTGATTCAAGGGAATCCTTTGGTTATCAAATCCTTTCATGAAGAGTCTGTCATGGGTGTGTCTAGTAGCTAATCTAAATCTTATGGGTCCAAGTTGGTGTTCCTCTGTAATAGAAACTTTTTTTTTTCCTTTTCTGCTTACTACTGTATATTTGGGAGATCCTGCTCTCCATTTGATGGGATTGATCTCACCTTAGGATTCATCTTCACTATCCTAGCTATATAGGTGATTGAATTATGAGAAATGACCAATATTCAGCAAGTTTTGATCTGGGAAAATGGCAATTTCATGTCTATAGAGTTAATACCTCCTGACCTCTGATCTAGTCCATGGGGTCTGTCCCGAGTAATGCTCCAGATGTTTCGGCAGAGAAGTTCACTGTGACCACTGGCACTCCACATCTTCCTGAAGGGCTGAGATGCTCATGGCCTCTCCAAGCATGCATCTTCTCCAGGTGTTCCCACTGGTGTGAATTGCACACATGCTTGAATGCTTATTGATTTATGTCTGACCACCAGCTATTGCATAGCATACACAGACACACACATTTTGAGAGCTAACATTAATTCAGGAATAGGGAGCAGAGAAACTGCCCTGTAATTTGAAAGGCAGCTGCTTTCACAGAGAAGTTAGTACCTAACATTTCTGTTTAGCAATACATTGTTAAGCAATGTATTGTTATATACTGTTAATACTGTTAAGCAATAAAAGAAAAGTTCAGATTATTTGGAAAACACCATCTGATGGGCCACTGGGCTTTCTCCTACACATCACATCATCCCATGGAACAAAAGCAGCATGGTAAGGTAGAAGACGACTGGACACAGGGTCATATCAAGTTTTCTCCTTGGGTTCTGATTCCTCTTATTGCTAACGGGGGAAAGATTGGGCAAGTCACTGAAACTTCATCAGTCTCTGTTTCTTGACTGGTTGTGAGGATTTGATGAGAAAATAATAACAATATCTAAAATCTGTTGAGCATGTATATACACATATATAATGAATATATACCTAATATGTGAATATATAATAAATCAAATATAAAATAAAATAATAAACGATAAATAAATTAAATCTGCTCATATATTTTAACTTACTGAATCCTCACTCAACCTTATGGGATAGGTACTCTCATTATCCACATTTGGTGGATGAGGAACCTGGGATATACACAGGCAAGTAACTTGCCCAGATTCCCACAGCTAGAAGTGAGGAAACCAGGATTTGACTGCTGCATGTCAAGAATCTGGAGTCAAGAATTTCATCACTATCTTTTATTTGAATGTAGAAGGTATACCATGAGGCATAAAACAAATATCAACTCAAAGTGTGAACTCTAGCTTGACTGAGAACCCTAAGAAACTGAACTGAGTAAGCTCATATTCAGGCTTCCCTTAGTCTTGTTTCTCCTTGACAAACGATCTTTTTTCTATAAGAATTTTCTCCCTTATCGATTTGAAAAATTGAGATGCTCTCTGACTCAGGTCCAGGTCAGAGCACGAACCTCCCCATCTCCCTCTCAAGTTCCTGTCAGAGGTGTTGTGATATGAGTGAGTCGGCTTTCAACACCACCCTGTGTTGTCTTTGGTATTCAATTCTGGAATGTTTGTAGTGTCCCCGACCAGCGGCCCTGGAAGGTCTAGCTCCCTTTCGCACGGCATTTTCGTGGAACCTTCTCTTCTGACTCATTCTCTCCAGCTCCAAAGGCTTGCCTACTTACTTGCTTGCTTACGTCATTTCAAGGCTATATATTTGGGTTCTTATGTTGGACAGTCTAAAATTATAGTGGCAGAACTAATGGACTTCTCCTAGGCAACTCACATGAGCTTATGAGAAGTCTTTTGGAAACAGTAATGGAAAGAACACAAGTTTTGGAGGCAAAGCTAGGTTCAGATTCTACCTCTACTACTTTCTAGTTGTGCCATGAGGCAAATCTTTTAATTTTGTTGATTCTCAATTTCCTTATCTATAAAATGGGATTAATAGTAATAGTGGCTCAAACACCCTGAACATTTGTCAGGAGGTAGGAACAAGGCTACACATTTATGTTATGTCAGTTTTTCATCACAACATGCTGTGCTGCGGGTCTCAAACTTTATAGGTGGGACCTGAGTTTTTAAAGGCCAAGGATAAACAAATTAGCTAAGGTCTGACAGACAGTGAATGCTGGAGCTGGAATTCAAACCCAGGTCTGTCAGACCAGAGAGCTTGTGTTGTCATCTTTTAGTGAATACTTAATGTCCCCTTTATGTTATGTACAATAATAACTTCTTAAGATCCTTGTAAGATCTAAATGAAATAATGTAGGGGCGCCTGGATGGCTCAGTTGGTTGAGCATCTGCCTTCAGTTCAGGTGCTCTTGGGATCCTGGAATCGAGTCCCATGTCCGGCTCTCTGCTCAGTGGGGAGTCTGCTTTTCCCCTCCCGCTCTCCCTCCCACTGCCCCGCTCATGCTTTTTCTCTCTCTTTCTCAAATGAATAAATAAAATCTTTAAAAAAAACGAAATAATGTATATAATGTATCCAGCATAGAGCCAAGGACATTTTCTTAAGAAATATCAGCTGCCTCTCCCCTTTACTTTCCCAAAGGCCCTCCACTGATGGGAAAATCAGCTTTGGCAGGCAAGATAGGGGAACTATTTTTGGCTGCTTGAGTGGGGCTGGAGAAGAGGAGAACCAGGAGCTTTCCTACATGTCAAATCAAACCAGGGTGGCAGCTTTCAACTCTGTCTATAGAGTCCTGTCTGGCCTTGTTGATTATGTCTTTATACAGACTCTCGTGTCCTTTTTTGAACCTGTAACCTGAGAAAGAGTGAACAACTGGAGGAAAAATGAAAAAGATGAATGGATTAAAATATATTCGCAAAAAATTCCTATAGGAATTGGGGCTACTTAGCCTAGTGAAGAGAAGACTGGGGGGGGGATAGAATTCTTTGTGTAAAGGATTATATTATCGATAATGGCAGCATGTGTTTCTCTAAAGGTGAGATGCTAGATGTGATGACATCCAAGTCCTTTGAGAACATAAGATTTCACATCCGTGAAAATGAAGAATGGACAGTTAAGATTAGAATATAAATTTCAGAACCATAAGGACTTAAAGACAGTGAAAACCTGATATTAAGGGTTTTTTTTTATATTTTAGGTGTATGTATTATAGATTGTTCCTTCTTCCTGTGATTGCATCCCTTCTGTTTAGTTGGGAAATACTCATGTATCATTTGTGTCCCAAAGTAAAACTCTTTGAATGCTTCATTGGTGTAGAAAAAAGAAATTCTGTGCTTGCTTTTCATATTAAGGCACAAATTTTTCTTTTTAAAATATGAATATATATTTTGTGTTCTGTGAATAATGACCACACAATAAACCATTTTAGTCATTTACACCTTAGCATCAATTAGTTTAAAGCTCTCTTCAGCTGAATAAGCATAGGTTTTACACACAAGGAAATAGAACTATTGTTCCAAGAATATTACTGAGGTAAGACTGGAGGGGTTAGTACAATACAGAGAACTTGGGCAATTGAGCGACATCATGTGGGCAATGGAACCACTCAGGAGAGAGGATAATGAGAGCTCAATGGATGATGGGAGAATATAGAATGGCAGTGATGTTTCTTTTAGTCTATCAGTTCTTTAATCAACCACAATTATGGGCCAAGTATTGAGACAGATGCTGGGGCACAAAGGTTAAAAAGACATGGCTCTGCATTTGACAACTATGTTAATTAGGATAGCATTGACCGCTGTAACAAAAAGGCTAAATTATATATATATATATATATATATATATATATATATATATATATATATATATACAAATTATACATGCAAAAGTATATTTCCTCTTCTCATAACTGTCTAAGGTGGATGTTCCTGGTCAGTGAGCAGCTCTTCTCTACGTGGTCCTTGAGGNGCTAAAATATATATATATATATATATATATATATATATATATATATATATATATATATACAAATTATACATGCAAAAGTATATTTCCTCTTCTCATAACTGTCTAAGGTGGATGTTCCTGGTCAGTGAGCAGCTCTTCTCTATGTGGTCCTTGAGGGACCAAGTTTCCTTCACCCTTGTGCTTGCTCCACCATCGACTGCAAACCCATCTTCAAGGCCCTTCAGTTGGGAGAAGAGTGGGAGTGAGTCCTTCCTGTCCTTAAAATTAACTCACCTTACATTCCATGGTCAGAACCAGTTACACAGCCACGGCTAACTGCAAGTGTGGCTGGAAAATGTATCCTATTTGCCCGACTGTGAGGAAGAGGGAGTCATTTTGGTGAACAGCTGGCACTCGTTGCTATACAAACTTAGAACCCATCTCACGACAAGTTATCAATGCTCACATAAAGTCAGCCTGCTCTCTCAAACCGGTTCTGCATACCTAAAGATCCCATAAGCCTTGCACAAGGGCACTGTAAGATTTAACTTCCCAGTAGATTTCTATATTGGACCTTCTTATCCCCCACCCTCCCGTTCTTCTATCCTCTACCTACTTTGCTTGCATATCAATGGCTTTGGGGGTTACTGCCTACCCTACACATGCTCTAGGTTAAGAGTCAGCAAAATGTGGGCCCATGGGCCAAACCCAGCCTGCTGGCTGTGTGAGTACGGCCCATGAAATAAGAATGGGTTTTATGTTTTCAAATGGTTGGGAAAAAAACTCCCAGAGGAATAGTATTTCATCAAGTGTTACAAGTTATATGAAATCTGAATTTTAGTGTCCATAAATAAAGTTTTATTGGAACACAGCTGTGCTCCTCTGTTTATGTATTGTCTATGGCTACTTCTTCCTATAACCACAGAGGTAAGTAGTTGTAAACCACAGGGACTAAAATATTGTCTGACCATTTACAAGAAGTTTGCAGGCCATTGGTGTGGGTCACAAGACAGTAGAGTCTCTGTTGCAGGACAGAGGTGTGATAAGCAAGAAGAAGGCAAGAAAAGTATAAGTACAAGTACTTTCCTGTTCAAGGCAGGAAAGAAAAGAGATTAAGAAATAGTGAAAATGAAGGCACCCACCTGGAGGAATCCAGAGGGGGAACGCAAAATCTGGAAACTTCTCCCTGGTATTTCATTTGTGCTCCTTTTATCCTTTTTAACTTTATATTTGTGTACACTCTTAATCTCTTTAGACTGGACCATTTTATCTTTTTATGGGCTACAATATCTAGAACCATGACTTATCCTCAGGGGATACTCAGAAAAAATGGACTGAATGAATGAATGAAAGGAAGCAAGGCTGCTGCTCATGTGTAAGGCACCCATATGCAAATTTGGAAAAATCGATGAATTTGGACAAATGCTGCCCCATGTACAAATGCCTTAGCAAAAAGGTGATCTGGATTTACCTACCTTTTGCCCTCTACTCTAGCACCATTGTACAGGGAAATTCTTGCACAGAGGGACAGAGTGATCCTAAGTGGAGTCACATGGACATTTCTGTTGAGCAAGACCTTGAGCAATGAGGCAAACTGGTGAGAATCTTGTTTATGCTCACCTAGCCAGCCTTCTAAATTGGTCCCAAGTAGAATAATGCAAAGCAATTGTCAGCCTGTTTGCCTCTAGCCTTGCAAGTTGCTGGGTACAACTATAATTCCTCAAATAGTCAGACACTGATCAACTTACAACTTAAAGGAAGACCAAACCCTCATTTAGAGGGAAAGGTTATATGCCATAAAAATACTTCATTGCAGATATTGGAGTAGTGTAGAAATTGAGCTTATATAAACACCTTGGTGCTATTCCATTTGGATACATGCCACAAAAAATAACCTAGAGTAGTTCTGAAAAAATGTCAATAAATCACTTATTTAGCTTGACACTGCAATGTACCAATTTCTTTCTTCTGTAAGCTTAAGTGCTCTTCAAAGCCAGACAACATTTAAGCCCTAATTTGAGATGTATCCTCACAGAGGCCTAAAGGATGGCCAAAACCTAGTTCAAAAGAAAGATTAGGGGCGCCTGGGTGGCTCAGTGGTTAAGCAGCTGCCTTCGGCTCAGGTCATGATCCCAGGGTCCTGGGATCGAGCCCTGCATCAGGCTCCTTGCTCAGTGGGAAGCCTACTTCTCCCTCTCCCACTCCCCCTGCTGGTGTTCCCTCTCTCACTATGTCTCTCTCTGTCAAATCGATAAATAAAATCTTTAAAAACAAAACAAAACAACAACAACAAAAGAAAGATTAGAGAAGGGAGCTCAACTTCTGCTGACCTAAAATAACTGACATTTCAGTGATTGCAATACAGCACCCCCAACCTAACAGGATTTTGAATGAAAAGACATAATTTCACCCATTATATTATTTCTTTCCACATATGTCTTAGCTGTTTGTCATTCCACTGTCTTTTCCCTCTCTCTTTTCTTCTCTCTTTCCTTTTCTATGAGCTTCTCTTCTCTTTTGTTTTCATCCCTATTATTCTCATTACTGTTAGCAGCCTCTGGGTACATTACTAGGCCATGTGACAGTGACCCCACCATGGGAGAGTTGTTATCTACTATAGCATTATGAGGAAGACAAGAAAGAATTCCCTGGTATGTGGAAGAAACTTGGATCATATCATCTTAAACACAAGGGTTTTTCACTCCAGGCCTTCAAATGTACTAATGGCCACGACGAGGCTGTATGCATGAAGGGTTCATTGTCAAACGAACTTCAGACACTTGTTTGACTTCAGAAATTTTTCAGTGGAAACGGTATTGTTCTGGAGAGCTCACTTCATGATCCAGTGCTCCGTGTGACAGCCCCACTTTCAGAGCCAGGAAGAAACAATGCGTCAAAGGCAAAACTACACCTGGGACAGAATTAATGAAGGTTATTTTTTCATAAACTCTCATTAAGAGAACTCATCTGTGGTCACAACTGTTTCAGCAGGTGTACAAAGGTATTAAAAAGTGGGGTGCGTTTTATAGACTAAAAACAAGAAATATTGAGATGGCTTTGTACTGGCAAGCATTCTACTAGAGTGGGATTTTGGAAGTGGAGAAGACTTTGCAATTGGCCTTCAAGTAAATTTGGCCTTTCTTGATTGGCTACAGGGGGCAAGTGAGCAGTATGGGGGCATTCCAAAAAAGAAAAAATAAGCGGGGTACCATCGATGTGTTGCCATCAGACCGTCCCACTATTCTTGGTGGGAGGCAGCTGGGTAGCAGGCAGCTTCTCAGATGTGACAATGAGGCAGAATTCTAGACGCTATGTTAGTGTGAACAGAAACATTTCTGAGGACAAATCCATGTGCTAAGTTCCGTATGTTAACTTTCCATATGATATTTTGCTTCATTTAAGTATGCTGGTCTTTGAGAGAGGCATTCTCATTTCCATTTTACACATTGGAAGTTAAGTAACTATCTATAATTTATGGCAAGAAATTCATGGAATTCCATTTCTAAGCTTTTGGGCCTGAAACGTCTTCCTAAGACAGCAACTGAATCGTGCTAAATCCTGGTCAGTTTAGAATTTGCAAGGATTTGACATTATTATACCTTACACAAGCCACAGAAACAGTAAACTCCAAAAGAAGGTCAAATTTTGGTTATGCTGAAGTATTGTTGAATGAAGAGTTACCGATAACAGATGAGATCTAAATCTGGTTTTTGTTACACTGAAGTCTCTTTTGGGAAAGAGGTTTGTGTGTTTGTTTTTTGTTCTAATGACATTTGCTGTTATGGGGTTTGATCTAAATTGTTCCTTGAGCCTTTGATGATCTTCAGTAAATACTTCCATAATGGATTAAGGTGGAGTTTGGATACAGAAAAAGAAGTTGTATTGTTCTTTGTGAGGGTTTCAGGGTCCTTAATGATTGAATTCAACCCAAGGTTTCTAAACTTACTTTCTATCTCTCCCTCTCTTTCATAGCACATATCCTCTTCAAAAAGAGAGCTACCTTTACAGCACAGAAAGTCTGTTCTTGTTTCTATTTATTCGTAACCTTTTCTGTCCTCCCGTTTTCTCTGCGTAGACTTCTCCTTCATTCAAAACCCAAGTCAAGCCTTTGTGAAGGCGTTGGAGTAGTGGACAGAATGAAGTAAGCTTGTTCTTTCTATAGAATGGCTTTTCCTCCACAATAATGGAAAATTCTATACATACATAAAAGTAGGGTGAACAACATGAGTCACTGCCATCAACAGTTGTCATTTGGTTTTAGCATTTATAAACATGTTGCTGATCTTGGGTCCCCTATTTGCCCCCACCGCTCCCCTCTCTCTAATCCCGTAAAATGGTGAAGAGAAGCAGTTGGAGGAGACATTCTTGCCTTTTTTCCTCCTAAAATTTTAGAAGGAAATTTTTCTATTTTTATCATTAGTTATATTAGGTGTAGGTTTTTGTTAGTCTTTTATCAGAAAGGAAAAATTCTTTCTATTCCTGGTTTTCTGAGTTTTAAATCTTGAATGGTGTTGAATTTTGACAAGTGCTTTTTGTACAACTTTTGACTAATCATAGTTTTTTCCCTTAGTCAAAAAATATTGTATATAAAGATTTTTTTTTAGTGTTAATTAATCTTGTATTCCTGGGACAAAACAACGTGGACATGATTTATTCACTTTTTTTTTTTAATTTCTGGGTTTAATGTGAATATTTTGTTAAGCATTTTTGTGTATATCTCATTCCATTGGTCTTCAGTTTTGTCTTTTTAGGTTTTGGTATCAGGATAATGTTATAGGTAATTAAAATGAATTAAAATGGGTTCTTCAAAACTCTATTTTCTGAAAGAATTTGTGTAAGATTGGTATTAATTCTTCCTCAGATCTTTGATATAATTCTCTGGAAAAACCATCCTGACTTGGAATTTTCTTTGTGGGAATATTTTTCAAAATTATTATGAATTCAATTTCCTTCATAGATGTAATGCTATTCATTCATTCACAGATAGCTATTCATATACACATATTTTTCCTGTTTCTTCATTGTCAGTTTTTGAAATGTGAATTTCCAGGAAATTAATTTCATCTAAGTTGTCAAATTTATTGGCATAAAGCCATTTTCTTGCACTCAGAAAGCTAGGAAATGGCAGAAGAACAAAGCAACCCAACTCCTCTGAACACCTGTCCAGTTCTTTATCTACTATCCTACCATATGACACAAATGATGACTTAATTAACTTGACAAATATATGTTGATCTCCTACCATATACCAAAAGTTTTGCTGTGCCATGGAAATGCAGATGATTGTGATGATATCTTTGGCTTCAAGGATCCCATGGTCTGATCGAGGAGATAAACTTGTAGTTTTTTTTAATACAAAGTGATAAGGGATATTGTAAACTGAATATGCCAGAAGAGGAAGTGATGGATTAACTCTGGAAAGGCCCATATCAGAGAAGGGTTTCTAGAGAGGGCAATATTCACACTGGGCCTTAAATATAGAGAATCTTTCCCAGGTAGAAAATATTCCAGGTAGTGACAATAAAAAAGGAACCAAGGTATGAAAGGGCAAGCTGGGCTCTAGGAAGAATGACAAATCTGGACCAGTGGAGATGTGTGCAGAGAGAGTTTTAGAGGCAGATGGAGGTCAGATTTTGAACTGTCTAGCCTATATGCCTGAAATTAATATTTGGGATGCCAGTAGGAGTCCCTAAGTAGAGTGGTGGCGAGATCAAAATTCAGAGATCAGATAGAACTGGTGGTATTTCTCAAAAATCGGCTTGGAACCAGATCTATCAGAATCACCTGAGGATGTTGGTTAAAAATTAAGTTTTCTGAGTCCTGTCCCAGCCCTACTGAATGGACTTATGGGGGGCAGGACACAGGGTGAATATCTTATGCCTCTCAAATGATTCTTGATGCAACACTAGGATTAGAAAATGAAGTGGATTAGAGCTTTGGTTTTCAAACACTCTGGTTCAGGTTCTGGATTTCCTTCAAGCAAATCATCTCCTTCCCCCCGCTCGTCCCCCAGTGAACAGCCACATACAATTTTAGACTCACAAATGATTTCTACACCTTAAAAGAGTATGAAAACCATGGGACTAAAGGTTGGAGAGATGAGTGTTTTGGAAGCCATGTGGGAGGTGTGGCAGGGATTGCTAAATGCCTATGAGGAGTACCTGGAGGAAGGGTGAAGACAGGGATGGATTCAAATAGCACATCTTTGGTAGAATCATCAGGACTTGTAAAAGGACTGTAGAGCATGAAGAAGCAAAGGAAGAATTATTAGCGTTATTCCCAGGAGCTCTTCTGGTTTAAATCACTGAAACCTATATTTGTGTATCTTTTCCACTATTTGAGTTCTGTCAACTCAACAATGACAGGAGAAAATCACAAAGTATAAACCATAAGATTCTCCTGTGTTCCCAAGTTGCCAGTTTACTCACCGTAAGCCACTTGCTTAGTGGGTTAATCCTCAGGCTGATTCTTTATCATGCCGTATTACCACCTCTCACTATAAAGAACCTAGATTTGCTGTAAAAATAAATGCTTCTCTAATCTAGATAAAGAGTAGGCATGAACTGGAAAATTATGTTGTTATAATGATTCAGTGCCAAAAATTCTGCTCTTTTTTGGGACATTGAGCCAAATTTACTGCTCTGTTCTTGGGCAGAAAGAATTCATAATCAAAATAAAATTTAAAAAAAATCCTCAGAGTTCAAAATAAATAATTTTAAAAGCTTGGAAAGGAGACTGTTTTCATGATCTTTAAATCTTTTCGTTTTGTTTTGTTTGTTTGCCTTTTATTTTTAAAACACATTTAACAGTTGGCTTACATTTGGCCTGCTGACCAAAATAAAGCAAGTTGGACCCTTGTTGCTTTGGATCACTTATTGCTCAGAGGCTCCTGACAGCACTGACTGAATAAAAGAGGATCACAATGACTTGCACTGTTGGATTGCAACAAATAAGCAACCTCTTCAAAAAACGGATAAGCCACCTATCTGCTAACCTGTTTGAACAGGTAAAGAAACACAAAACGCATAGAGCTTTCCTAATGCTAAATTAAGTAGTTGGGCTTATTTCATTGGCTTTATTGAAATCAACTCTTAGGGCCAATGGCAAAAACATCTCATATTATTAAAAGCTTCACGGCAGATGAGAAGAAATAAAAATCTGTTATTAAATCCTTCTATAAAGTACCCTAAACAACACCACTGATTAAATCTATTATCAAAATATGGCCTAGTGAAAATACCTAGAAGGTAGTAATAGGATCACCTTTACTTTATTCTTTCAGATTAATTCAAATGTACCAATAATTTGATCTCTGAATACAAGGGCAATCAGGAAATTAAATGTTACCACATCACAGCAACAGGGTTTAAACAAATGGGTTCTTTCCAGATATGCATTCTGAAGGGGATCAAGATACAACTTTACTTTTTTTTCCCCTCTCAGGTATGGTCTTTGGAAAATCTCTTGACTTCAAGTTTGTTTCCTGATCTGTAAAATGGGGCTAAATATTTTCTTTTAAGAATGTATTATAAATGAAATAAGATAAAATATGTAACCTGTAGAACATTCAACAGATTGTGTGTCTGTGTGTTGTTAATGTTTGTTAGTCTCTAAATGGCCAGGTTAGTGACCTAGAAATTGAACATAAAGATTTTTGTTCTTGTTCCAGTCTGAAGTTGGATAGATTCAACCATTTCTTATGAAGTCCTGTTTCCCAGGTCTTTGATTTTTGTAGTTTCTTGGTTCTATATTACACCTACTTTATAGAAAGCTAAATCAGAACAATGATTGCCAGCAATTATGAGAGCTTCACAATCTATCAAGCACTTTCATAGACCTCGTCTTTTTGGATCCTCACATAACACTTTAAGGGAATAGTTACATCTCCCAGTTTATAACATGGACACTGAGGCTCTGAGAGGTGATAAATTATGTAAGATCACATAACAAGTACTGAGTCTAAGGCGCTTATGTTTTTCTGCTGCAGTAAAAAAATGTATTTCTTCTATGCACATATTTAGATATATGTTTTAGGTAACCATGAAAGTTGTTATCCAAATTGGGACATGTTTGGGAGTGAAAGGAGGTATTCTTAAAAATTCCATCAGAAGCACAAAGATAAACTGGGATTTCCTTGAGAAAATAAGAACATGGGTCCTTTTTGATAAAATCTGTTTCAAGATATTGGGTGGTGTTTATGAGCTCTCCCATTTTCATCTCATTTTTAGACCACTCTCAACAGATATTTGAATTGAACTTCAGAGAAAAGATTTTTGGGAAAGGAACATAAGTAGAAAAATACTGACTTTTTTTGTCATAGGGCAATAGAGTACAAAATAATAGTTGAACTTCAAATCACAGTATATCTCCTTAGTATAGAAGATATCATGTCATTTATTCCTCCTCAGTGAGATTCCTGGGGATCTAATTTGGGTCAATACTGAACATGCCCACAAAAGGAAAGAATCATTACATGTTAAGGAGATGATGAAAAAGCATAACTGAAAGACTATATAAAAACATAGTAAACTGGAATTTCAAGGCCGCCTAGGGGTGTTTTGCTGATACATGGGTTCCAGAGAACTTACAGTGATCTTTGAAGATCAAAGGCTAATTGCATCTATTGTCTTCTGTTCTCCAGCTATCTTTGTTGATAATAGGCCAAAGACGTACATAAAATCTATAATATCACAACAGAATTTATCAGGATAATGCAGGATTTTTTAGAATTATTTTCAGGAAGGGGCATTTGGATGGCTCAGTCGGTTGAATATTTGGCTCTTGGTTTCTGCTCAGGTCATGTTCTCAGGGTCCTGGATCTAACCCCACATTGGGCTCCATGCTCCCCTTGGAGTCTGTTTAAGGATTCTCTCCCTCTTCCTCTTCCCCTGCCCCCATTCTCTCTCTCTCTCTCAAATAAATAAATCTTTAAAAATAATTATTTTCAGCGAAGGAAGAACTGATGGTTGGAGAGGGATTTCAATTGCCTACAGAGGCTGCTAGAGTGTTCTCTCCTCTCTCTCTTCCCCCATTCTTTTGTTCCTTCTCTCCTCCCTGTCTCCCTACCTTCTTTCTTTCCTTTCTTAATGTTTTTTCCTTCTCTTTCCTAAAGCCTAGAATTGTCCTTTGTACTTTACTAGAATTTCAAAGCACTTGCTGTTTGATTGATTCTTTTTTTTTTTTAAGTGATTGACTGGTTGGCTGACCTTTCAAAATGTGCCTTTCTAGCCCTCAAATTTTTATCATCCTTCCTAGCAAGATGGCCAGAAGAACATTGTTCAGCACTTCTGGTCTCATGCTGACGTTAAGGAGAGCTATTAAGCATTGTCAGACAATTACTTTGCACCCCATCAAGGGAAGAATCCTAGGGATTCTTTATGAACATATAACCTATTATTTCCTGGCTATTAGGCAATTTCTAGTCTTCATGAAAGCAAAACATAAGTCTCTTCAATAAAAGTTATCCTAGCCATTTGAGGGCATGGCAGGGGGAAGGGAGGAGACCGTTTCTAAATTTAAAGAAAGAAAAAGTGAGAAATAAGTAACTGAGATGGCTTCATGTCACACTTCATCTATTTCCTTCCTCCTCCCCTGAGTCAGTAAGACAGTAAATGAAAGGGATCAAACAGATAAAACTTCTAACACAGCACCTACTTTACTTTGGTGTTTGAATCCTAGCTTTGCCACTTCCTACTTGTGTGACCTTGGCAGACTACTTAGCCCATTTGCAAGGGGAGAATAACAAGCAGCCTCTCTTCAAGGTGTTATGACTGGTATTAAGGGAGGCAATAGAAGAAAGAACCCCAGAACAGTGACTGGCCCGTAGTAAATACTCAAAAATTGTATTATTCCAGTTATTATTAGATCAGCTTTCCTTTGATGGTGTTCAAGCCATTCTTGATAGTCTCCTCTTTCTTCCAGGCTGCCTATGTTGCTGCCTGGGTGATGTTCTTTCAGAGAAAGGAACCCCAAACCCCAAACACGTCTTGTGTTCACCAGTGCCCCCAATGTCAATGTAACCTCTCACTCCTCAAATGCAAAAGAAGTAACACTTCAGACTCTGGTCTGAGCCCAAAAAGGATCTAAAAAAAAAAAAAGTAAAAAAATAATTTTTGATGGAAAAAGCCAGAGGGTCTAGGTAATTCCTGAGACTGAGAACAAAGGCAGAAGGAGAGAAGAAGGAGGAAAAAAATACCACATCCCATGGAAATACACATGAAACTCCTTGAAATTCCACCAACAGCTCTGCCCTTCTGTTCTTTAAGTCACCCTAAGCTTTGAATGCAAGACAGGAAAGTAATGGCGGCTCACAGGGTATTTTCAGGACAAAGAAGATTCCCAGGGCTGCAAATTTCCTAAGTAACACCTGGGGATAAGCTGGTGCACATGAATGAATATTCCATTGTTGTTTTGAGGATTTCTTTGTAAGTATCTTGCTTCAAGAATGAAGGGTGATGTCAGTCAGGAAAAAGCCCCAGTGAATCCTAGGACTTATTGCTCCAATTAAGTGGGAAGACACGTTAGAGCATGAATGATTGGGTAATAATTCATACCTGTTGTGTTTCAGTGTTAATCGTGAGCCTAAATGTAGACTACCCTTACTTAAGCATACATTCTTCTTACACAACAGCTCAAGGTCTTGAATATTTAATTGCATTTTTTCTTTAAGAAAATTACTTATAAGGAAATGTTGAAAAATGATCTCCCTGGAAGAAAAAGTTCATACCTCGTGAAAAATAAATTTGGGTAAATTGAATTATGAAAGATCTATTCCAGTAGGAGCAGAAACTTTGAAGTCCTTTTCCTGTTCAAGAACAAAAACTCAACTTCCCAGAGTATAAATTTATAGCACAATAGGCTTTTGGGTATCACAGAAGCCTGTAGTCAATCTGGGCTTCCAGGTCATTCTGGGTTTAAATCTGACTTACTGTCACTCTCCCTTCAAAGGTCCTGGCACTTCTTTTCAGGAGGAGCTTTCACGGAATTTAAAGAACTTGTTTTTGTTTGTTTGTTTGTTTGTTTGTTTGTTTGTTTGTTTTTGTGAGGGAGAATCTTGCTTTTTTTAGACCATAGCTGCTGGCCAGTTTGTGTATAAACTGTGCCTGAGTTCTTTCCAAAAAAAAAATAATAATTCTTAAACTAAAGATCGGTAAGGCCTTACTTGCTGACTAGGATGTGAGAATCTACAATGGCCTTGAGCATGGAATTTGGAATCTGATAACCTGGGTTTAAATCAAGTTTTCCCAATTCTCTAATAGGAAGAATGGAGAGAAATAATTCATGCTTTCTGCCTCGGCTTCCCCAATTGTAAGAAAGATAATACCACCTGTGATAGGATTCTAGTGGGATTGGAATGGAGAAAATGCTAAATAAAGTGTATAGCATAATGCAGAGCATAAAATGAATACTTGAGGGAAGATACCTATTACAGTTAATCCTAAACATCTTGGGATGTAAAAGCTTTGTGGGGGTTCTTTTGACTGATAGTTTAACTGAACTACGATCAGAATAGATTTACTCACTTGATCTAACCAAACAAAAAATTTTGAGAGTCTAAGGAGCAAGGACTGAATAAGGCACTATAAAGATTTTGTGGGACATAATGTCCTCAAGTAGCATGCCTATAGTTGAGATTAGACGTGAGCCTAAAAACGATAATACCCAGTAGAAAGTGGCAAGGCTATAGGAGCCTATACATAAAGTATGACCAGAATTTAGAAGATGGAAGAGATTGTAATCTAGTTGAAGAAAGTCAGAGTAGACTTTGTAGATAAGGGCCCTATGGTACATGTCTCTGTAATCTCACTATTTTGACAATAGGACTCGTAGAATCATAAGGACTTGAAAACTTCAGGTTGAAAAGATCTATATTCCATAGTTGTACAAATTTTGCACATATTTGAGAATGTGCAAGTTCAATGTGTATTCTCCAATTATGGTAACCTAGGGCTATAATAAAATCAGTATCCTTTTAAAATGAGATTTAGGCTTGGCTTTCCCCAGAGGACAGTTGGCGGTTTGCCTGGTGGTCTGTACAGTAACATACTTTTACAAACTTCCTGAGTTTGGAAAGAAGGGAAGGTCAGTGGGAGAAGAACGGGAGGGCGCAGTGCTGATCTTTGGGCTGTAGAAGCTGCCTTATGGCCTGGTGCCAGGAGAATCTGTTTCTATTCTCAGGGAATCTCCTGCTTTTGGTGGGAGCAAAGTAGACTTTTGCCTTTTTTTCTTTCTCTTTTCCAGTTCTAATTCTCTCTTTGATGGGATTTGCCATTCTACTCACTCTTATTCCACTTATTCCACTGGAATTGTCCACTTATTCACCAGACATTCGCTAAGTTTCTAGACTCAGAACTTAGTTGCTGGTGGAGGCAAGGGGATGAATGAAGCAAGACTCCCTGTTTTAGTCATCCTGGTAAGAAAGTCCTGGAAAGATCTAGGGAGTGGAGTCCCTCTATGAAATGCCTGAGACCCTGCCTTTTCCCATTTTCCTCCTGCTTCTATTTCTGTATGTGTTTCTGCATTCTGTTAGGAATTAATATGTCCCACCCCTTCCTAAGGGGTGCTTTCAGCTCTCCTTCCCAAGTAAGAGCTTTGCCTGTATCTGGAAGCATTTTAAAATTTCAGTATAAAAAATGATTGGGTTGACTTATAGGCGTGAAGGGGAAATGAGGGCACAGTTGGGAAAAAGCTGGTTGTAAACATATTCTGAAACAATAGCACAGAAGGAAAATGTGGTTAGGTTGTAAAAGGGAAGACTAAATTTAGTTTTTCCCTCTATTCTCTACTTCTAGAAGCTTCCAATCATGACTAATTTATAGATGGGCCTCTATTTACCTCTTTTTTACAGTTGAGAGGATTTAAAGAGTAAGAAAAATCTCTGGTCCAAAAATATTTCTCCCTTTGATTCCTGAAATCTCAAGATAAGCAGTTTAATTCTCTGCCTTAATTACTGCTGTTGTTGGGCCTATGTTTTGGAAAATATTCCTGCTCTGGACAGGATTATAAGAGAACTCTCCAGCTCCAGATGAAGTGCACCTAAAATCAGTTTTCCCCAGAACTGAGAAAGATGGGCAAGTCGGAGTTATGGTTCTGTGTGTGTTTGTGTGTGCAAATAGTCTCTCACTCCATTAATTTGACTATATATAACTAGGAAAGTAGAGACCATTGGTTTCATTGTGCTTCTATTTTGTGAAACTTTTTGTGGAACTTTTTGGGTCCTATCTGTGATGAAAAGTAAACAGAAAAAAAAACCACCTAAGTAAAGACTGGAGAGCCTAAATTTGTTCACCTGGAATCTCTGGACAGCTGTGTCTTAGTTGATCTGGCCTCTGATTATCGGGATAACTGCCTCATTTGTCTCCTTCACTCTATTTGTGGGGAGATGGCATTGGATTATAACAAGAACTGTTATGGTCTTCAAACCACTAATAGAGAGCTTGTCCAGTTTTGCAAGTTGGATTAGTTGACAAGAGGTAGAAAGCTAGAATACATTTGCATTCATTGGTTCAGTGGAGTTTCTCGCTGAAGTATGTTGTACCACATTATCTCGTCACTACTTTGTAACTGACATATGCCCAATTGCCTTATATACTTTAGAAGCAACTGTCGTTTTATCTTGAAGAACAATTAAGTCTTCTGAAGGCTAAATGTTTCCAAGGAAGAAAAAAGAAATCAGACTACAGTTTAATTTATTGAAAGTTATTTATAATTTAGTACTTACTGTCCTGAAAATGCCCGTCCCCTTGGAAATATGATTCAGATGCCCTGAACTGAGGAAACATTTTCCTTTTTCCTGTGTAAAATATGAAACAAAAGACAACTGAAAAACACTTCATTAAAACAGTTCCTTTGTCCTTTTGACAATGAAAACTGAAAAGAGACATGCCATTTTGGCTACGTGGGTGGTCCTCTTTCTATGCTAACCTCAACACGACCTTACACAAAATCACTGAAAGTTATTTGATGGTTCTAGAGTATGGTTTCAGAGTATGTGTTGAAAAGCAATAGTCCCTTGCACTAAGGGGTTTTAGAAATGCCGTTTATTAAAAATGAGCTTCCAAGAGCTGAAGGATCTGCCCAAGAACTTCTGCTCTCCCCAGACCTTCATGTCCCCACAACCTGGCCTGTTTGCACACCTCGGCAAACCTTTCTGTAGTCAGGTCATATTCCTTGGTCATTTGGTCCGTGCTTTCAAGGTCTCCCATGGGCTGAATTTGCTATCAGCTGCATGTAATTGGTCTAAGTCAATGTATGTATGTACGATATGTATCAAATGAACTTAACGTTGTGTTCCCCATGGGAATATCTCTGACTTTTTTTTTTTTTGGTTCAGTAATTCTAGAACATTCCTCATCTCATAATGTCCTGAACTTCTTCAGAGTGCAGCAAAAAGGGAGTTGATTATCTGATGACAAATTAAAATTAGATACTGTGTCTTTTGTTTCTTTTCTGTTTTTCTTCTTTAAACATCTTTTACTCTTTTAGAGTTTAGTTTCTAATTTCCTAGGATTGTCTGAGAAAAGTCAGTGTAGTTACCGGAAAAACTGCTTTTTGATTAATCTCTTTGGCCAGTCAGACAACTTAGTCTAACAGTTTTGAGAAAATGAAAAATGAACCACGTACTTTTGTCTCTGTTTAACATTTCTCCGTTAAATGAAATTTAATATTTTACCTCTAACTCTGTTAAAATGATGCTGTCCAAAACTAGCATGTGGTAAACGCTATTCTCTTTTTGTCTGTTATAAAGTATCTTTGTCTAATGTGGTCATAGAAAAACCAAAGTTAAGCAAAAGGTTCTTGTTTTATTGATACATCCCTTTTGAGGAGCATACAGGGAACTTTCAGGGATGTTCTCATTAAGTCTCAAAAAAATTAATCTTCCTTCTTTGAAAAATTACAAGATTTGAAGATAAAAAGTAACCACTCCACCACCTTCCTATGAAATGCAGTCACTGTAATATGACTTTTTAAGCACATTGCACACCTTTTGTTATTCAACTTGACATGAATCATGCTTACAGAATTTTGGCAAGACTTCCAATTTAAGTTCCCAAATGAGTATTCAACTTAAGTTAATTAAGACTGTTATTTCATGGAGTATAAATACAACTGCTTATTAAAACATATTTATTGAGGATAAACAATTATGTAATAGAAACCAGCTACAGAATATAGTAATATGACTAATGAAAAAGGCAATTGATTACAAATGACATAATTACTGAGGGTTAAAAGCTATGCAATTGATATGACTTATATTCCTTAAGCAGGTTTTAATAAGCATTTTGATCATTATTTAACATGCAATAATTCACTTATTACATCCAAACAAGGAGTTCCTTTCCAACTTGGTATATGCAACTTTAACAGTGCTTAGGGGAGTTGAGAAGATTATAGCTTTACCCTTAGGATTGAGGAAAGACACTGACAAGGAATGTTAATTAAGTGTTATGTATTGCATTTTATTTTAGGAGATGGAAAGAAAAAACTAAGGTCTTTGACTAGAGCCCTTTGTCAACTGACAAATGAGAAGACCTACATTTGACAGAGGTGCCTCAGTTTGCAGAAAGGACGTTAAGGCTACCATTTGAATTTTTGTGACTTGATCTTTCCTGAGTAATTCCCCAAAGAATCAACTTCATTACCATTGTCACTCCTGAGGGTGGTTTACCAGGGATTATAGCTTTGTTTTGATTTTGGCATTAAAATGAGTATTTCCCCCCAAATTCTCTGCAGTTCCTTAGTTTCCACAGTAATGTGATCTGCATAGTGGTACTGAGAACGGGAGAGACTTGAAGAGACACAACTGTAATTTATGACCTCAGTTTTAGACTATGGGCATACAGAATATGTTGTGAAGTTAAAATAGTGTGAATGGATTTAAGTCTTTTCCAGGAGTTCACAGGGACCCAGAGATGGGAGCTGGAGTGAGAAAGGGGAAAATGTGCTCAAGACAATTTTCCATCTGATGCACCAGAACCCACTATCAGTATGGTCTAAGTTTGAGACGCCTGGATGGCTCTGTCAGTTAAGTGTCAGATTCTTGATTTTGGCTCAGGTCGTGATCTCAGGGTCCTGAGACTGACTCCCCCCCCTTCTGCATGAGATTCTCTCTGTCCCTCTTCTTCTGCCCCGGGCCATGCTAGCACAGGTGCACGTGCTCTCTCTTTCTTAAAAAAGAAAAAAAAAAAAAGATGTACAGCAATTCGGTTCCTTCTCTCAAATTTAGTTGTAAATGCTGTTCTCTAACATTTTGGGGTTTCTAGATTGTTTCCTAACAGTAAGTTTTCTGAAATATTATTTACTGATCCTTTCCTAAAGTATATACAGAAAGGATTGGTTTCTGCCCAATGGTGAGGGGCAACTGTGTGTGTTTTTAGATGACATTTGGAGAACACTTTGACTTAGAAGTTGTATCTTACAGATGCAGAGTCATAATATCTCTGCTATAGTTTGACAGTATGGATGGAGGGGTCTTGATCTTACAGTTGACCAAATACTGCAGACGCATCTCAAAATGAATTTTTTCATGGATGGTAAGATACCCATAACTTTTATCCTCTGAAGGACGTACCATGTGGCACAACTGTGAGATGGATGAAGTGTGTGTGTGTATGCATGCACATGTAGCATCCCTGTGTTCTCTTTTGTCACCTCATCTCTGTGATTGCACTCACCTCCAGATACTAACATATTGGTGTTCAGATCTCCAGAACCTTTCCCTCAATCTATCCTGCTTACACACTTGTGTGTGTACATGCAGATATTCATACATTGAATAGGTAACTTTAAATTATGTCTAGGCTCTCCTCCTCCATGCTCAATTGATCATTTAGAAATTGCATCCTTATGACCTTGGAAAACCTGTTTAAATTCTCTAAGCCACAGTTTCTTTGTCTGCAAATTCAGGAAAAAAAAATCGGTGTCTCCGTAGGGTTGTTGTAGACAATAAATTAGATGATTCATGGAAAGCACTTACTTAGCACAATGCCATACATATAGGAAGTGTCCCATAAATTACAGAACAGTTATTTCTGCTGTTATTGAAGAAGAATAAGCTACCCTATATAATTGCCTAATATAATCAGATCCCTATCTAGATGTGAATAGTTAGGTCAATTGCCTCGATCTCATCAAAGCACCAAGGCTTATGGGAGCTATTGCTCTCCCTGACTTCCATACCCATCTCTGACTTCATAGGTCGTACGCAACCCTGTTTCCCAGCTCTCTTCCTGGCACCTTCCTAGGTGAAGTGGGTTACCGGGAAATGAATAACTCTTCTTTGACTTGATCCATATGTGACAAAAAATATTAACCTTCAAGATTGCCCTTGTTTCATGTGATTGAAATTTGATTAATTACTCGGTTTGAAAGTTGGGGGGGTGGGGTGAGTATAAGAGCTGGGCAAAAAGGTAGAGCAGAAGAGAGCTAGCAGCAGAATTTATTCAGGGCCTCTCTTATTCATCTTTTCACCCTCAATATATTGCCTGAGCCTGGTGGATTCTTGCCTAGTTGTAAGCATTAGTCGATCTGTGAAGTGAATGAATGAATGAATGAAGTGTCTTCCAAACATGCCAGGTAGCCTCCCTAGGGGCAGAGATGATTGCCCTCTGAACTGGTGGGGGAGGCTTCCAGCACAGAAGGGTACATATCCAGTCCTCAGTGGGCCTCTTGTGACAGCTACTCTGTGTAGCATCATAGCACATAAACTTCTCATTTATAGGTCACTCCTTAAAAAAAAAAAATCTAATTCCCTGGCTTGATGTCAACATTAACAGGGATAATAGGAATTGTTTTGTCTTAGCTTCTCTTTCAAAGCAAGAGATCTTAACCTGGGATTAGAGACTTCCATGGTTCTGTGACTCCCCTGAGAATGTTGCCAAAAATTTGGGTGCCGTGCATTTTTTTTTCTGGGGAAAGGAATCATAGATTTTATCAGTTCTCAGTGGGCCAAACTACATTTAAAAGGTCAATTCGAAGTTTACAAACCTTTCTTTTTCTTTTTTCTTTTGTAAAATTTTTTCAGTGATCCAAGATTTATTGTTAATACAAACCTTTCACTTGAGGGTATGGACAAACAGAAGCCCCCAATTCCAATGCATACACAAAGAGCCATTGTCAGCGAGAGTCTATCTCAACTGTTCAGCTTTAGGTTTCAAGAGTGGGAAATGACTGAATTATCCTATCAACATAGATATTTTTTGAAATATGGCCTGTAGGTAAATATTAAATTCTAGAACCCACTGGGAGGGTTTGGTGTAAATTAGAAGATGGGGCAGGGTTTTGAGTAAGGTCTATAGGAGAAAGAAACCCAATTTTGATGAAAAGGAAATGTTGGAATTAGAACAAACCAAATGTGTCTTATGGAATGAGGAGACAAACAGCCAGTATCAACTTGAGTAGGACATCTGTGGGCCACTTGCTCTGTGGAGTATCTTCTGGAGGTGTAGCTAAGAACTCTTTCTTACTTTAAAAATGCAATACACCTTTGAATAACTTCAGGATATTAAAAACTATTAAAGGTGGGATGGGAGACTTCTGGCAATAGCACATCAGCAAATGATGATAGGAATAAGTCTTGTGTTTTTCAGCTTGCACATTTGGGCCTCTGGTCACCACTCCTGACATTGACAGATGAGAGAGCTGTATTTCACTCAGACAGCTTTCACAGATACCATACAGGTCTGCATCAGGCTTGTTTTAAATATTACTCTGTGTTTTGCAAAAAAGCTGCACGAGCACCTGTAAAACCTATTTCTGCCTGAGTGGAAAAAACTACAACAACCATGGTTTGTTGGAAGGTGTATAACTTTGGGAATAAGAAAAAGTTAGGTTTGAATACCAACTTCACTGCTTAGCAGCTGGGTGGAGTTGGAAAAGAGGAATTCTCGCCAAACCTCAATCGCCGTACCTGTAAATCAGGGATTTTTAATACTTAATTCTGGAGTTGTCGCAAAGCTTGGTGGTTAATGGCTAGCTTCGTGAATAGTAGGCAAGTAATAAATGTCAACTATTATTATTGTTAATATGAAAAGAGATATAATTCATTTACATGCTATTAGGCAATAAAGAGGTTCATAAGGTTCATTTAAGTGAATTTCAAGGAATAGAAGCTTTTCTTATGAAATGCTAAATTTTTAGCTACTTTTTAAAATGCATATCATATAACTTTCCCTTCCTTGAGAATACGGGAATAATGTATTTTATCTTTTCTCATATTCAGTGTCATTCTTGAGACCATTAGTGATGTATTACTATATTCTACTATAGATAAGAATACTTGCTTCCAGACGGTTTGGTTCCCAGAAAAGTGAGATGAGCAAGAGAAACATCATCATGGAGATGGGTAAATGCCCAACAGAATGAGCCTTTTTGGCCCAGGGTGAAGGGGTGGGGGGTTGAGGGGAGGACCATTGAGTTGAATAAACATAGAGAGCCCTGGGTTCAAGTTCTAGCTGCAGCATTTACTGACTTCATCTTGGTTTCTTCCTCTGTTTTATATACCTCATGGGTTTAGCTTAACCAGTAAGTGAAAATCCACTTAGTTAAATGAAATAGTTAGTACAAATGTAGGAGATATAATATAGCAATCAAATTTTCAGAAAATTCAGAACAGACGCCAAGAAGCAAGCATATATCAAACAAGTCTTGTCCCTACTCTGTTCTTATATACTATATTCCAGAAAAGCTGGGGTTTTTTTGAGGTATAATTGACATACAATAGTATATTGGTTTCAAATGTACAACATAATGATTCAATATTTGTAGTGTTGCAAAATGATCACTATAGTAAGTCTAATTAACATCTCTCACCATACATAGTTATGGAATTTTTCACTTGTGATGAGAACTTTTAAAATTGACTCTCTCAGCAACTTTCAAGAATGCTGATGCAGTGTTATGGACTATAGTTGCCATGCTGTACCTTACACTCCCATGACTTATTTATTTTAGGACAGACAAGCTAATTTTGAGAGGACTTCAGTATCCTTTTGCAGTGATTGTTCTCATAGAAAAGAATCATGCAGAATTGTATCCTTAGAAAGCAAAAAGCACAGAGTGGACCAATAGAAAGATTGGGTATTGCAAAGAGATTACTTCTGTTGATGGGATTGTTTCAAGGTGGTGTCTTCTGGGTATTTGGATAAATGCCAGAGTTTGCCACTGCACCCTCTATAATTCATTGCATATTGTGATCCCTCAGGAAGAGTTAGAACAAGGCTATTAGATTACATCTGAATGTGGTCTGATAGAGTGGTGTTCAGACTCTATTCCTTGGCATTTGAGGGTTCCACAGGAGGGCTCTGGGGGTATATGGGCATGATGAAACTTTCCAGAAAGTTGTCCAAGAAGGCAGAGCTTCCAGAGCCCTGTTCTGACTTCAGTAAGTGTAACTCCATCAATATCTGTTTAAATATCAGGATTCTATGTGAGATTTCATTTGGGAAAAAAAAAAACCAACAATGATTTCTTGGCTTAAAAACATCTGAGACTCAAAAGAAAGTACTTTATCCAATAAGCATTTGGTCTGAAGAAGTTGGGAAAATTCCTGCAAATAAAATCTGAACTCAATAACTATGCATTCACCATCCATCCTCTTCCCTCATTTCTGCGTAACTACAAGAGTTCAAATGCTAACTCCTGAAGAAAACTCCCATCATTCCTGAGAACAAAGGATTTTCTTCTCTTTTTTCTGATCACTTGTTTATGTCATTGTATTGTCCGTACATCATTGTATGGTCAGCCTGATGACCGTAAGAGCCTCAAGTCTCGGTGGCTTATCACACTGTGAAGATAAGTTATCCTTTAAGCAGGAGGCAGCCCCAACCTTCTTGGTCAGGTGGCTCTGCTGGATGTGCTTCTCCTTCTACCATGGCAATGCTTACACCTCAGGGGCCTCTGGCAGACTTTCCACAGTTGGTGTAGCAAGAAGTGACGGTGTGAGGACTTCCCTGGGCATTTGAAGAGCCAGGCTTCGAACTGGCATTTCATTCTATTGGCTGTAAACTAGTCACATTTCCCCATGTAGATACAAAGAGAGCTAGGAAATCTAGAATTCCTTGTTGGCCAAAGTAAAAATGGAATCCTTCGTTGAACACGTAGCAGTCTCTTTCCAGACCATTAGCTAACCCTTGTCCACAAACTTACCTTGGAGCATGGACACTGTGTTGTCTATCTTAAATCCTCAACTAGATTGCAAACTCCTAAAAAATAAAAGTTGGGCTTTAGACATTACTATTTGTAATCCTTGAATTACCTGAGTACATTAGTTAGGATAAGCTACATAAGAGAGACTCAGTGAAAATTTAGTTTCTTAAGAAAAATTGTTCTCTCCTTTATTTATTTATTTAGCCTCAAAAGAGTCCTTGGAAGTATCGGTCCTCTTCCTGGGGCCCTTATTCAAGGACCTAGGCTAATGGCAACTTTGTCATCCTGGGAGTTACTTTGTGCCTTGTAGCACCAACTAGAGGAAGGATGAAAGTATGGTGGTGGTGGGTGTGCAGGCAAATTTTTGGATCAAGCTGAGAAGAAGCACACATCGTTTTCACCCACATTCTACTGGCAAAAACACACTGATGTGGCCACACCTCCCTGCAAGGTCAGTGGGAAATTTAGTTTCCAGGTGGGTAATTATAATCCAAATCAGTTACCATGGAAAAAATGGATGTTGTGACCATGACCGTCTTCCCCACACAGGGAGAAGGCAAGTTGGTTCCATTCGGACAATTCTTTAATGTAGCCTCTGTCATTCACCGTTTTTGAAGTTAGAACTGATATTCAAAGGTGAAGTAATGTTCCCCATGGCAGATGCCTACTAGATCCTAACACTGGGATTTGTGTCTAGGGCATCCAAACCCACTTTTCTTCTTCTGTACGGTGCAATGTCTTGTACATAGTAGGATCTCAATAAACTCATCGGGGTGATACTTATGCCTGTGTCATCCCCTTCTTCTTCTTCTTCAACCTCCCTCTTTCACCTTCCCCTGCAGTTTCAGATATAGTGATGTCTGAAGAGTGACTTCTGTTGGACATTCAACATAATGCCATCAGGTACTTTGAACCCACAACATTCTGCCAAAGGAAAAATAGGAGTCAGAAATTTAAGCCAGACACTTTCTTGACTCTTGACGCATTCTAATTTTATTTTGTTACCACCGATTTTCTTTTTCTCATTATATTAGGCTGGAATAGTGAACGAATGTCTACTAATGGTTAATTTCTGTGGAGAAAGTGATGATATTTTGACGGAAAGGACAGAAAACTCATTTCTCATCCACCCTGGGGAATGTGACATTAATAATGGGATCTTGGGGAACACTGAGGAGGGAAGATCAGGGCAATCTCCTTGCCCTTCATTCTGCTGGTTCCCCCTGCTTTCCTAGGAAGAGATTTCTCCCTCATTTGGATTCCATTCTGCCACAAAGGTGCTCTCAAAAATGCTATTATAAATTATGACACAGTATCACTTACGGGGTTGAGATTAATTAAGCAATGTGGGGAGTCGTTCCTAAGTCCAGTGTCCTAATCTCTCCAAGACTTCATGTTTTATAGATAGTAATAAAAGCAAAGAGGGGCAAGAACGTCTCTCTTAATCTCTTTTCTCGATCTCTTCATTCTTTGTACAATTTCCAGGTCATTCTGTTTAAGAGTCTAAGGTAGGTATAAAGATACCTTAGATTCAGATATTGCTCTCTCATGGCCTGTTCGTATGTCTTTGACCAATTAATTTAAACTTTCTAAGTGTCAGTATCCTCATGTGTAGAACAGGGATACCATTTGCACTTCTACTGATAACAAAGCTCGGTAATATATGTAAATTAGTTATTACATTTAATAAATGTTAACTGTATTTTGTCTTGAATTCAAAATGTCCAAAATTCTCTCTAACCTATACCGTTTAAGATAAGTGAAAAGCTGATTTTTTGAAAGATTTCATTTATTTATTTTAGAGAGAGACAGAGGGAGAGAGAGTAGGGGAGGGACAGAGAAAGAGAGGGAGAGAGAGAATCTCAAGCAGGTTCCAAGCTGACCTCAGACCCCAATGCGACACTCGATCCCAGGATCCCGAGATCATGACCTGAACTGAAATCAAGACTCTGACACTTAACCAACTGAGCCACGCAGGCGCCCCTGAGTCCCTTTTTGCTGTTTTGTTTTTAATGAACATAGGTAAGAGGGGGGAAAAGGTACATAAGTATTAATTTTCCTTTTCCTTCCCCTTTTCCTTTTTTTTGCTTGTTTTTCTTAAACATTTTAGATTCACCATATTGCTTGATTTAAGCCACATCGATCCAGATTTCATCAGAACGCAACTGTAACAATTGTCCATCTATTATTCCCTCAGTTAGCCAATTAGACACTATTGCATACATAACTGTGTGGTAATGCAGTGGTTTTGCTAAATTCCAGAAGGTTGAAATAATTTTGCCAGCATTTTGATTCTGACTAGAAGGAGAAGGACCCTAGGCTTCCCGTGGAAGGGGCTTTTGTTGGAATCTAGATACCATAATTAATGGGCAGAATGCAGGAGGAAAAACATCAGGACCCCAAAATAATTGTTTAGAAATTTCCCATCTGTAAGTCCCTACTTCTGTTGGAAATAATAGAGATTTATTCTGTTCGAGATCAGGTTTCCCCTAATGGAACGTTGGACACTGTTGGAGAAGATTGGTAGGCTTTGCAATTCATAACAGTGATCTTCTTTCTAGAGGCCTGAGGGTGTTGACAATGGAAAGTTTTTCAGGGTGACTAATGCTTTCTATGAATAAACTAGATCCTTAAGTTGTCCTCCAAAGGCCTGAAATATTAACCAAAACCTCTTTTAGGAAAATTAAGGTTTTCTTAAGGCCTGCATGGAAACCCCACTCTCAAAGACAGATCTGAGATCCAGATTCAGTTAAAATATGTTGGGTGACTTCCTCTACTCACTGAGTCCTTTCCAAGGGACTTTTCCTGTCATGGAGACATCACTGATTGTGTCCCCTCATCAGATGGTTAGACTGTTGTGTCATTCTCTTTGCAAAATTGAGACTTACCACACTTCTTCTTTGGTTGTCACTCTTTTTTTTGACCTCTTTGAAAAAGCAGAAATGATTTTTGCTGACCCAGACCTCAGCAGGGAAAGAACAACCATTCCAGTTGGAAACCCACTTCAACCACTGAAGTGGCTTTAGTCAGGGGCTTGTCCCTTCAGTTGCACGGAGATGTCTCAGGTAAGCCTGATGGAGGAGGTGATCCTCCAAGGAGCGTTTGTGAAACAGGGCGGGGATTCACAAGGAAGACGATGCGTTTGGCTTATTCGTCCCTTTTTACAGAAATATTCTTTCAACTTCGTGGAAGGGAGAAAAAGGAAAGAAAGCCTAGGATCTAGCCTCTGCTTCAGTGGCAAGGAGAGCACGGGGAGTTTATCACCCTACCGGTTTAGCAGAAACACTGGAAGTCTGTCTGTCAGCCGGGGCATCCTTTCTTGTCTTGGCTTGTCTGGGAGCTAGGATGAGGGCGGATAGTCTTCACCCTGTCTAATTTACGTAGCTTCAGAAAGAAAGGTTGTCAGGTTCCACATGATGAAGAAAGAGGAAAAAAAGCAAAAGAGGCTGGGGACATGTCTAAACCTTCTCCAGCAGCATTGTCGCCCGGCTCATCAGGTAGGAAGAAAAACAGATTAAAGCAAGTTCTTTGTTTCCAAATTCCAGGCTTGCAAAGGATGTATTATGATACTCATTTCAAAATATGGTTACATCTTGAAAGCATTTTTGTTAGATAGGCATATTATCTTTAACAATGAAGCAAAGAAAAAAAAGGTTGGTGCAGTAGAGTAGACTCTTAAAATACCTTAGCAGATCTAACTTTATATATATTTTTTACATTAGCATTCGAAACTCCTTGGCAGGAACAATAGGAACAGTTCAAAGTTCAACTCATAATCATAAGCAGACTTCTCCCCCTCGATCCCCCCCACCCCAACATTTCTTCAGTTTTCGTGAGTGTGTTCGGAGGGGGTGGAGAGAAGAGGAAGGAGTCAAATTCAAACATCCCCCCCCCTTCAGGACGAGCTCTAATTTCATAATAAGATAGTTTTATTCAGCGTTAACTACTTTGGGTTCAGAATGGTAATCGTAGAAAATATAAAGTAACATTTTAAAAGCTCCCGCTGTGAAAGAAAGGAATAGCGCAGCTTAGTAAAAGCATATGTTGCTAGTGGGACCTCACGACCACATTCGAATCACGCTCTTGCCAAATCACGTTATGTTTCTAAAGCTCCTTATTTGAATTTCCCAAGCGGGGTTCATATGGCATGTTCTGTGTCTGTGCTATATGGTATTGAAGGAGGTCCTTAGAAGTCTTTCACCCGAAGAACCTTTTTTTTTTCTTTTCTAAATAAAAGTCCAAATTAAGCCTCGTTTACATGTATGGAATACAGGACGGCACTCCACCGAAAACAACAGAAAATAAAAATCTGCTCTCGGGACTGGTCAGGGTTCCGACGACAGCCCCAGGAGCTGTCGGGGGGCGAGCCCACACCTGCTGTGGGAGTTAGGGCCCATCGTGGTCCTCCTTCGTGGGACTCTGAAACCTCACAACGCCAGCCAAGCAAGTCCCAGTTGCAAAGAAGAACTGTATTCAAACCACCCCAGGCCAGTGTATTCTTTACTTCCAATGATCAAAAATAAAAAGTCACAGACTTGGAGATTCTGTTACCTGTTTTTGGAATGCCTTTCAGTGTTTTACAAAATCTGGAGTCCGGAATTCACCCTGACGTTGAATGTCCCCAGTTAAAGCCTAATGTTTGCTCCCACGTGTGAAGACTGCTTCTCTGTAGCCTGCTGTTCTGTTTACAAAGCCTGATGCTTTTTGCTTCTTTTTAGGCTCTGTTTAATCATTGTTTATGATTTTGATAGCTCTCCCCTGGCACCTCTGTGTTCTTTATAACTTAATTATCATATCTAGCCTTACAAGGAACAAAATGATTATCCTGCCCCAACCCCCAGGCTTTGGTTGTTGGTGTGTATTAAGCTTTCACTGTTACCACAGGAATACAATGCAGAGCACAGCCAGAGAGAAACAGTACTGCTAAGGCCATATTCCCTCATGGGTGCTGCTGAATGCTGGACTTCTCCAGTTATGACCGCCAATAGTCATAGGGCTCTGCCCAGCCTAAATATCTATCTCCTGAAATAACAGAATCATATCTCAGCATTTTATTCAGAAAACAAAGGGATTTTTGGAGAACAGAATTATGGATGACACGAAATATGACTTCCTGAACTATAATTCTGAACAGCACATTTCAAACTCTATTCTGTGAAGTTCTGATATATATTTCTAATCTTCCCCCACCCAACTTCTCCCTCTCTCTCCTCACTTCAGCTTTGTCGCCTCTGAACCAGGAATTTTTTTTTCTAAAACTTTTAGACAAGGTAAGAGGATAGCTTTGTTCTTCCTCATCCAGATCTGTCTTCTTTTAGGATGTGCTGATCTTCGGAGTGCTTGATATGGTTCATGTTCTCTGCTTATGTCCACTGGGCTTTCATATTTATTTCAAATTTCACTTAAAATAGAACCTTTTTATTTTTTTCTGACAACAAGCATAATATTTGTGGCTATGAACACAGATTGTCCAGATCCAAATCTTGGTTCTGTGACTGGGGTCGATTTACTTAACTGCAAATTGGGGATAGAAATTCTCCCTAACATCTCCTGTTGTTGAGAAGATTAAAAGGGTTAGTATGTCTCAAGCACTCAGAACTGTGCATGGCCAGAGACCCCTCTCTAGAATGATATTGGCTATTACTATTCAATGGTATCATTCTGTGGCTTCTTCTATCTGCAAAGACTGAAGTTATCTGTTTCTCTCCAATGCAAGTGCTCTGTTCTCCTCATTTGGTTCTGGCCAAAGAGAGTCTTGCCCCATATTCTAGCATTGAAAGGAGATGGGTACTTGGCTCCTTTGTTGGGAAAAGCAATGTCCAGTTCAAGATGAATACCTTCTCCCTGATGAGAAATGACACCAAGGCTGTGTTTCTTCTTGTGAATTACTAGCAAACATTTTTCCAACAATTCTTGCCATATCCCTCTCCTCTGATGTGGGCTAGACTTGAACAAAACAATTCATGTATGCGCAAGAGCATTTCCTTCAACTCAGTTCCTGAGCCTGTGCTTTATAATTGTTCATTCTTCCATATTTGTCATTTTAAGACTCAAATATGATTTCTGTGTCCCCTTTATTATCACTGGAAATATAAGGAGAATGTTCTACATTACTTTTTTTTTTCTTTTCTTAGAGAGAGAGAGAAAGCGCATGAGCTGGGAGTGAGAGGCAGAGGGAAAGGGAGAGAGAGAGTCTTAAGGGGGCTCCACACCCAGTGCTGAGCTGACGCGGGGATCCATCTCAGGATCCTGAGATCAGGACCTGAGCTGAAATCAAGAGCCACCCAGGCGCGCTTCCATTATTACTTTTATTTTATTATTTTTTAAAGATTTTATTTATTCATTTGACACAGAGAGAGGGATTACAAGTAGGCAGAGAGGCAGGCAGAGAGAGAGGAGAGAGGAGGAAGCAGGCTCCCCGCCGAGCAGAGAGCCCGATGTGGGCCTCGATCCCAGGACCCTGGGATCATGACCTGAGCCGAAGGCAGAGGCTTTAACCCATTGAGCCACCCAGGCGCCCCCATTATTACTTTTAAAACAGTGATGGAAAGTATCAGGCTGAGAACCCGCCCCTGCTGAACTGGGTGTGACAGGCCGGTGGCCTCTCACCTATAAGGTGCTTTCTAGGCAAGGCAATATACAGTTACGGTTAATATAGCAATAAAAGCGAAATGCTGTTCACTTACGGGTAGAGTGTCCCGCATTTCAAAATTGATGTTACCACACACAAATACCCAGTAATCTTTGATTCTGCTACATCTGCAAATGTCAGAATACAAAGGAAGAGAAATAGATTCACATGAAGGAAATAAATTAGAAAATATGCACTCATCTTCTTTACAAAATAATATTTCACCCAGTAGCCTGTGATCTTTCAAGCGCTTCTGAATTCACTTTTCTGTTATATTTAAATAGGGAGTCATTATATGCTGAAGATTAAGAGAATGGACTCCGAAAGCGAGTGCCTGGGCATGCGCACTGGCTCTTCTGTGTATCAGCCTTGGGTCTTCATGCAGGTTACGTAACCTCCCTGTGCCTCGGTTCCCTCAGTGGTAAACTGGGATCGTAACAGTCGCTACCCCACACAGTTGCGAGGATTCAGTGAAATACTGTACGAATCTGCGCTTGCTATATAGATCCATTAAAGAAGCAGTAGCTATTTTTAAAAGATGAAAGGATAACTGTGCCTCACTTGTATAGCACTTAAGTTGTCCATTGGTCTTGAAAACATTAAAACATTGCCTTCTGACTTCCCTTTCTCACACCTCTTTCTTTTACCAGATAGCAGAAGGTAAATAAAATCCCGGGTCGTTCCCTTTTCATTGACACCAGTTGGGAAGAAGGTGATTGGAGAAAAGCAAAACCCTTGCATGTGTTTGTTTACCTCACCTAGCGGAGACCATTTAATAAACCACTTAGCTATCACCTAAAAAAACAAACCCAGTGAAATACATATCAGTTAAAACATCGGGGTCAGTGGAAAGAATTATAGACAAATACTGAAACAGTAATAGAATATGGCAAAATCATACTGGCGGGTACGAGGATAATAAAAATTGGGGAAATACTTAAAAATGCCAATGATGAGATGATTTCTCCCACCATGCCTCAAATGACACCTGAGTTACCTTCCTTGACTAAAACTTTCCAAGTTCTCTTGAAAGCAGAGACACCAACTGGGAGTGAGGGAGAGGAGTCTACCTTTAGCCAATAGCTAGTTATTGTCGCTAATGGATTCATTTATCAGAGCATTGGAGAACTGACTGTCCTAAGTCATAGTGTGAGTTTACGAAGCCTTTGGAGCTGAAGGGCCCTTTCCAGCAAGTGATGAGTTAGACGTGTGTGCGGGGAGGGCACCAAAGATTGACAAGGCTGATAGATTCTGGAGGGAGAAAGCCCTTTGGAAAACAATTCCATGGCTTTTGTCTCTGATTGTTCTGCTCAGACTGTGTCATTTATGTCCTTCCCTCCCCTTCTTTGCTGACTTAGCGCTCGCTGCTGCCAAAGAGGGACCTCCCCCGTTCGGCCAGGGTAAAAGGGCCCACGGCAATGATACTTTTGTACCTATTCAGAGACTGGTCTTGGGGAGTTAGAAGTCCACACACAGAAAAATTAAAAGCACAATTTGAATTTTAAGAAAAATCTGTATGTAGATGTGGGTTGTGTATCTGTTTTTCCAAGAAACGTGTTTTGAGAGAAAGCCTGGGTTTTCTTCTAGACAGAGCTGAGTTGCAGTCCTTTCTCCATCACGTGCTAGGAAGTTGACCGTACTCACATTCTGTAACCTCTGAGCATCAGTGTACTTACCTGCTACCGTGAGATAATGCTGCTCCTTGGGTTGTTACAAGTTACAATGACACAGCAAGCATGAAAATGCCTGCCCAGTGCCTGCAGCATGGTTTAGGTTCAAGGAACATTAGTAACCTTTATAAAAACCACTTTAACCAGAAAAGAAATACAGGAGAAAAAAAATATATGTATATATATTTGATGTCACTATTATAACCATAACTCTATATCTATAATAAACATAGGATGTAAACATATATGTATATTTCCACTGTTTATTTTTTATGTTGATCCCTATTTTTTACTGATATACCCATTTGTATTTGTCTGATTTTTAGGTGATAGGTAAGTGGTTTATTGAATTCTTTCAGGTTAATAATTTTTTTAAAGACTTTATTTATTTGAGAGAGAGAGAGAAAACGCATGAGAGGGGAGAAGGTCAGAGGGAGAAGGAGACTTCCCACAAAGCTGGGAGCCCAATGCGGGATTCAATCCCAGGACTCCGGGACCTTGACCTGAGTTGAAGACAGTTGCTTAACCAACTGAGCCACTCAGGCGCCTGGATTCTTTCAGTTTAGAGGGGTAAAAATATGCCCCAGTATTTTATTCTTTGCAAATCACTGCTCCTTGTGTTCTGTCGAATCTCCCAAACTTGTGGACAGATTATTGAATCATATTTTAGGCAGATTTCAAAATCTGTGTGTGTGTGTGTGTGTGTGTGTGTGTGTGTGTGTGTGTGCCTACATGTGTGTGTATCCCCAAATGTAAACAATCAGATACACAACATAAGTGGTAAATACTGAGAGTAATGGGAAAGCAATCTGCCTAAATTCCTATGAAACAAGACACAAAAATTTAGGCAGCTCCAGGATTTCAGAAATAAAACGAAACCAAACCATCAAGGGCATAAAAACACAGCAATATATATGCAGATTTTGTTCCAGACGAGTCTAGATCATTCTTCCGTTGACCTATCCTTTTTGAAGACTGTGTTGCCTCTAAGAGTCTAAGGGTATTAGTAATTTTAGAGGATTACACCTCCCTGAAATTTTGTCAAAAGGTCTTTTTCCTTTTTAAGTCGGCCCTGCAAATCTCCTCTTTCTCTTCCTCTTACTTCCTCCCAAATCCTCAGTGACTCTGACAGCTGCAATCCCTTCCTCCCACTCCCACCTTGGATGTGGAAATGTGTTGCCATTGGAGACCTCCCCAGCTCCCAGGAGCTAGCTCTGTCCAAGAACTTAGGTGGTGGACTTAAAGTAGCCGAAAGTAGTCAATAATTAGAAAAACAGATTTTCAGCCAAACTGAGTAACTGGAGCTTGGAATTTCATATCTGAGATATTGGTTTCGCTAATTAATTAGCACAAAAATAATGGTCTGTGGGGGAACGTAGCTTTATAACCTTTTGGCTGGGACTGTTACAAATGAACAATATGCACAGGAAAATGTTAATAGTTGAGGAGGAGAAAGGCATTTTAACAAAGTTTTATAGTCCGTGGTTTAGGGTCCTCAGGGCAAACATATGCATTACACATCTAACCCCACACTAAGAAAATAATCCCTAATGTTGGTTCCTCTGCTAGTCCTATTAAAAATTCCCCAAAACGTAAAGGCTGCCAATTTTAGACTAAGAATAAATGGCTCGTGGTTCCTTGTGAAACGGCATCCAAGATTCATGCTCTCAGTGCTGCACACGAATCGCTGGGGGAGGAACGTTTCTGGTTTCTGGGGTGCCACAAAAGGCCAGTGTGCTGATCCAGTCCCATTTATTTCAGGCAGGGCACCCAAAGGCCACTTTGTGTCAGAGAGGGTTAGAGAGGGGGTTTCACATTAAAGGAGGTCAATGCTGTATTTGCTTTTTTGTATAAGGGAGTAGGAGGGCGGGGCTTGGCGCTCATGATGGGAAAATTGTAGAGGTCCCCTTGCCTGGAGTTTCACACCCGCACAGAGAGAAGGGAGGCCTCAGCCCATCAACAGGGCTGGTCATTTCGCAGCCGATTCCAATGCAGTGTTAGTGGTGCTGGTGTTCAGGTGAGTGGATGGCCTCCTTCCAGCCTTGAAAGTTGAGATCATTAACCAGTTATATGAAGCATTATGTGAAGGGATGTGGGGTGGAGAGGTGAGTGAGGAAAGGCATGGAAAAATTCAGAATTGGTTTAAATCAAAATTTTCTTTATGGATTGGAAAAGAAACATTTTGATGGTGAGGTCAGAAAACTGAAGTTGGACTCTCAGCTGTCAGCTGGGTGATCTTGGATAACTCTTTCAGCTTCCCCGGGTCTCAACTTGCCCGCCGAAAAAATGGAACTAACAACTCCTGCCCAGACTGCATTGAAGTGTAGATCAAGTGGGACGCTGTTCTAAAATATATGCAAATATAAACCATTATTTATGTTGGGGTTTAGATAGGCAGATGCTTAATGGTGGTTGGACCCCATCTGCCCATTTTGAGGTTCTCAGGGACAGCTCTTACTCAAATTCCCATGTGACTTCTGGTTTTCGGTTGGTGGCCATCCGGCACAGCAGGAATTCACAACTGTCCTCTGCTGAGCTAGGTTTTAACAGTTACACACGCCCGAACTAGGTCTTGGTAATTATGTGTGTACCGGAGATGGGGAAACCACGAGAACAAGCTGAGTCTGGTGTTCACTTCCTAATAATTCTTCATCCCCTTACTCACACTTGTGGCCTGGAATTTGACTCATCTCTTAGCACTCTGATGTCTTCCAAAATAATTCATCCATCGTTCATGGGGATCTTGATCTTTAAGGAACTTAAAGGCAAGTGTCTGTTATTCCTCTAGGCTCCTAGAGGGTTTCTATGTGTGATCTCCAGGCAATATGTCCACGTCTGTTCTCAGGGGCAAGAACATTTTGACATGTTCCTGAAGCTTCTTAGCTTTGGAATTTGACCTACGAAGAGAACTGTGTGTTTTGTTTTCTTTCTGGCTACCCCAAGCCTGCATGTTACTGTGCATGGTGATATGTGAGTATGCGTAGGGAGGATTGGCTTGCATTTCTGAGAATAAACAGTTACACGCACATATAGACAATTCCTTTAGGCAGTTTTTTTAGAATGCTTTTTGAGAGGCCATGGTATAAATACTACCTGGTCTTTTTTACCAATTCTAAATTAGTCAGTGAAAGTGTGATTTCGTGATGACCCTATTCTAATTCAAACCCCCCGCAATGCGACAGCATCCCTTTTTATTTCTAAGCCCAGCCTGTTTTCTACCCTTGCCCCCTTTTATGTGTGGCAGAGGAAAGTGTAATTCTGTTTGTATCATATGATGACACTTTACTCCACATCGTTGGCATTTTGCCTGGTGAGGGGCTGAGAGGTCACATGCCCACTGGACTCTGCAATGAGAAAAAAGGCAGGCGAGATCTGTTCCATAAAAGCACTACTTTTTTTCCAGCAAATTCCCCAGTTGAGTATTGTTCTAAGTATCTAAGGATCTGATTCTCAACAATTAAATCTGCTGTCACATTTTATTTATAATGGCAGTTCAAGATTAGGCTAGTAACTCTAAGGTCTTAATTTCTTTTGGCAGTGGTAGGGCTGAGGGAATGGAAGGGTGTTCTGCAGTTGTGTTAGTTACTGATCTCCTTTAACAAATACACATTGGGAGTGTGTTTGTTTCAAGGCTGTGATTCCAAATGACTGTGATATGGTTCATTCTTGGAGGCAGGGACATTCTTGGTGAGTGTTGCTCTACACCTCTGTAAAAAACAGCTGGGGGGGCTTCATGTGTGAGGTGAGGACGTAAAACAGGCAGAAAATGGGTAAAGTTACTTGAAGTAAAATTGCTACATTATACTGATCTACCCCACATATTACTCTGAATGGTTTTTTGCAAGATACAGCTCAAGGAATAGGACACTAATACCATTTACTCTTGCAACATGTGGTGAGACAAAGAAATGTGATAGCAAGTCAAGGTGGTGGAGGCGAGAAAGCCACTGTGCTGGCGTATAGAATATGTATAATTGTCTTCATCTGTGTTGGGAGGACCCTTATGGAAAAAATGGAAAATAGTAACGTCAGATGAGGCTGGACAAGGAGAAACAAAATGTAGTTGTGGCAGATCAAGACCTTTATTCTTGGCCTGTGATAAACACAATATAAGGCAAAGGAGACTAGTGCAGTTTCATGGGTACAGCCAATAACAAAATGATGCAACAGACTTTTGACATAGCTGCAATCTTTCCCTTCTGTTCCAAATTGCAAATGAGCTAGTCTTGAGGGAATATTATTATGAGAAACAGATAAAAAGGTTTAGTCACCATCACCTGAGAAGGGTTAAGGGCACAAAAATATATCCATGCAATAGTTTCCCAACTTGGTCTTAATAGTCATCTGGGAAATTTCTTTAAAAAATTTAGACAGATATGTATATAATTTCTCGGTCTCACACTAAGGGATTCCTGATTTGATGGATAAGATATGGGGCCCATGATTTCATTAATCTGTTTAGCTGACTGTAATAATAAATAATCTTTGAGAACCAATTTTCTAATTAAGGTGAAGTCTCTTAAACTGGGACTCAGGACACCTGGTGTCTACTGCCAGATTTACCCAATTAGAATCAACTCAGCTTTCCATGAGAATAACAAAATGGGTCCTTTTCCTCCTAGGGCATTTTGTAAATCTCGTTCTACATATCATAGATGTAAAATATTGGTCATGTGAAACTGTAATTTTTTAACTCCTTTTGCACCTATAGAACTAAGAGATTATTTCAAAATTTTAAAGATATTTCTAACTGCTTCTTCTGGTAAAAACCTAACACAACAAAAAAATGAGGGAAAGAAACACATAGTCTATTTTAGACAAAACTAGACAGGCAATGTCTGCAATCTGGAACAGGGTGTTTTAAAAGCACTTGGGAATTAAAAATAAAATAGTATGTTAACTATATTGGAATTAAAATAAACATATAATAGTTTCAATTAAAAAACCCACTAAAATATTTGGATAATATTATTTAAAAAATAAAACAAAACAAATAGGTGGGCAACAAGAAAAAAGAGTAATAACTGTATAGAATAATAGAAAATATGAAAAAAAGAGCAAAAAAATATGAAAGAGGAAAATGATCAAGGAAGGAAAACAAAACCAAAGGGTGAATATCTTCAGATTGCAAGGGCCCGTGGAGTACCCATGTTAATACACATTTGAAACAAAAATCACCTAAAAATTTCCAAATGGAAAATAAAAAAAGATTCACACATAAAATGGATCAGATATCAGGATACCACAATGCTGGTAGACTTCCCAACAGCTCTTTTGGGAGATAGAGGAAAATGTTGCCTTCAAAATTTTAAAGTGAGTGATCTATAGTCTATTATTTCCTGTACATAAAAACTCCAAATCAAAGGTAATGGAAGGTTAGTAGTGTTTTCAGACAAGCAAAGCCTCAAACATTTTCACTCTGATGTACTCTTTCTCAGTGAGTCACTGGAGGGTGTTTTCCACTAAAAAAAGAATAAATAAATAAATAATCCCAAAACTAGGATCCGGTACAGATTAGAAGGAAAGGAAATTGGCAAAGGAAAGTTCCAAAATAATAGAAGTCAAAGTCTAAGAAATTGGAGGTTAGACAGAGAATCCATGTAGGATTACCTAAATTAAAAAAAACACATGGTAAAAATGATAAATTATCTAATGGACTTGATCATTTGCAAAATTAAGGGGCATATTCTAAAGATAGTGGTAGGTAAGGGGAGACTTAATGAGGGATAAATAAATAGAATTTTTAAAAAATGAGGTACTTGTTAATCCCAGAAAAGACAGAGTTTGTACAAGAAAAAACATGTAATCATAGTCTACGACTTGCTTAAGCATTGCACAATAATCACAATATCTAATAATAAAAAGACTGTGATTAGTTATATGGGGGAGGGGAAGGGGAGAATATAAGAAAGCTAAAATTCTCATTTATTAAAATACAAATAACAAAGTCTAAATGTGATGAAGCAAGATATGTAAATGCATGTGCTCTAGGAAAAAAACGAGAATTTTTAAAGAAGTAATTTTTAAAAGATAAAAATAGTTACCTCTGAGGAGGAGGAAATGGAAGAAAAGAAGTAGAGGGGATTTTTTTTTTACATGCCTATTAGCATCATTTGACTTTTTAAATTGTATGTATTCTTTTCTTTAAAAAAAATCACAATTTTAAAACCAAATATCAATTAGGGTTGAAAAGCTTTAAAAAGAGATCAAGGAAATTCAGTGATTTCCAACCTACTGATCAGTTTGGCACAGGTTAGATGTTGCTATAGAAGTTCCTCTTCTCTGCTCTACCCTTCTGTAAGACCCGTCCAAGGTGTGGAGGCCCCAGTCTTACTCCAGGCTCCTGTTGCCCAAAGGAAATGAGTTTCCTCAGCTGATTTGCTCCATAACAGAGGTCACAAACTTTGTATAGTTTGGAATCGCCATCTTCTTAAAATGCAAACCTCCAGCAGACTGAATTCAGAAATTCTGATTCAAGAGGTCTGGTATGTGCTGATGAATTGATTTTAACAAGTATGTGACATGAACTCAATACAGGTAATCAGGAGACTCACTTAATGAAAAATTACATAAAGGTATCAGAATTAAAAATGTTAATACCTTGAGAAACTCATTCATTCATTCGTCTACTACTTATTTGAGCTCATTTTAGTTCCTCTACTACTTATTTGAGCTCATTTTAGTTCCAGACAATAAACTAGATGTTGAAGAGATGATGAATACTCTAAAATTCATAATTTAGTCATTTGTCATAGAAATAACAGGGCAAAGCCTATCTCCTATGACTGGGTCCCAGAGGTCACTTTGGAAGAAATACAGGAACAGATAGAGCCATTCACTTAATAAACTGCCTCAGCCTAAAGTCGGCTTTGAAATTAGTCATAGCATTCTTCATCATGAGGCACTGACTTGGGAGTCAGACAGACCTGGTTTGAACCTCAGTATTTCCCTTCCCAGCACACCACCAAACCTTACGGGCATCTGCCACTTAGACACACTAAACTTAAGCTTATCCTGCAAGCTTAAATTATTTAATCATATAAAATGTTGGATACAGTGCCAGGTGCAGAGTAGGTCTTCAACAAGGTCGACTTGCTTGTGATTTTCCACTCTACTTTCCACTTGGAAAAAGTAATTCTCTTTGTAGCTCGACTGGCAGTATACTGAGGTGGTCAAAAACAACCACTAGTGGGTTGAGCTCCTGGCTTGTGATTTCACCACTGGTCATGATCTTGGAGTGGTGGGGCTGAGCCCCATGTTGGGCTCCGTGCTCAGCGGGGGATCTGCTTGGGAATCTCTCTCTTTCTCTTTCTCTCCCTGCCACTTGTGGCTTCCCTCCCTCCCTTTCTCTCTTTCTCTCTCTCTCTCATAAGTGGATAAAACTTTTTTAAAAAGATTTTATTTATTTATTTGACAGAGAGAGAGAGAGAGAGATCACAAGTAGGCTGAGAGGCAGGCAGAGAGAGAGGAGGAAGCAGGCTCCTTGGCAAGTAGGGAGCCCGATGCAGGGCTCGATCCCAGGACCCTGAGATCATGACCTGAGCTGAAGGCAGAGGATTTAACCCACTGAGACACCCAGGTACCATAAGTGGATAAATCTTAAAAGAAAAAAATGTCAGGAGTAATTTTTACATGTAGGGAAAGAAATTAGGGTGTGTGTTTGTATGTGCATGGAAAAGCACAAATTCACAAAGACAAATCATACTTCAGTACATCTCAGAAACTCGGAGTATTGAAAAGTGAGACTTGGTCATGGTGAAAAGCAGAGCTCTAACTTTGGGATCCAAGTTCAAGATACAGCATTAAAGGGTCATTTCTCACTTTGAATGAGTGGCCTCTCACTTTTTCCTTCATAGAGGCAGTCATTCATTTTGGAGATCCAAACCTAGACTGATGATTTCATCTTTGTTATTAGGCTAAATGCTGCTAAGAATGTAACTGAAGGACAGAATTTCAGGCCAAGGAAGGTTACAGCCCAATCCTTTCATATTTAAGTGGGAAGTTTGAACAAGGATAACATTTTCTGACTGCATTCCAGGGTTGGATAAAAGCTGTTGAAATAGGAAATGACATGGAAATTTGTAGTGAGCAGCCAGAAAAGGAAAACCAGACTATCTTACTGTATCTGAGAGGGGACGTGGGTGTGGTGGGTTGGCCCCACACCACTTTCTCGGGCCCTGGCCTCCTCGGGGCGGGGGGGGGGGG
>LNAC01001205.1:698-150806 GCA_002007465.1 Ailurus styani | reverse complement strand
GGGGGGGGGGGGGGGGGGGCTGGTAGCCACAAGTGTATTCTGTGAGGAGGGAGGGACAGGATGCACAGCCCGTGTTGTGTACATGGTCCTGAACTCAAGGCTTGAGAGGATGTGGACTCAAACCCTGTGCCCGGGCCAGAAGGATTGCTCTCCCTTCTCATACACACAGACACGTGCTCCTAACACAGACTCAGGTTAGGTGGAGACCACCTGCAGCTTGGGAGCTGTGTTTGGCTCTGGAAATCTCTCAGGGGGCCAGGGTGGGCCTCAGCTGAGAGAATCAGGGGTGTGGGTTGCTTTAGGCTGGCTTCAACCTTAACATGGAGGCCGGCTGAAGAAACTTTCCAGTTTCCATCCAGGTCCGTTGAGTCCAGTATAAAACCTACTGTATCCCAGGATCAATCTCACCAAGGGAGGGAAGGACACAGAAATTCCAAGCCATATTCAGGATAAAAGACTAGTTACATACACATTGTGTAAAGAAGATACATGCTCTCTCCTAGTGGCAAGAGTTTGGAGTTTCCAGTCAGGTAAGGACTCCTGTCCTGTGAATTACTGTAGTCTGGGCTGAGCCACCTACCTTACCTGAGCTTCTTTGAGCTTTCTCCTCTGAAAAATGGTGACTAGTGATTCCTCTTACAAGTTCCCCTGGATGGAGTAGTCAATGCAAATTCAGCCCTGATGACCCTGGCGTGTGAATGAGTGTGTTCCTTGAAGACACGACTCATGAAAGTGGACAGTATAATAGTACCTGGGTCCTTTTTTCTATTCTGTTTTTCTTGCATTGCTAACAATATTAAGTTATGGGAATGATGTGAAAGTCAGACAGGGTTCAAGAAGGTGAGCGGCCATAAGGTTTAAGAAATGAGCAAGAGAAACAAAGCATTGGTTTTAAACTTCTGACTTCTTAGAGCTTCACCATTTGAAGCCAGACTTGTGTTTTACTCATGTTTGTTTCTTGTGTAGCTGGCACAGAACTGCCTACGCTTAGAGAGTGAGTAGATGCTAACTGAGTTACAGAATGAGCAAACAAGTGAGTCTTACTTCATATGTCCTTCTGGTTACTAATACTTGGGCTCCTTTGCCTTTCATGTCACGTGAACAGAAGTGAAATGAATCATCGTTTAGTGTTGGCGGATGTAAAAATGAAGACTTGAGTGATACTGTTCAAATAAGAGCTCTCAGGCCTGGATGCCAGGCTTAGGATCCTAGCTGTGCATGTGCTTGGATAATGATGCCCTCAACCTCTCTGTGCCACACACAGTACCCTCAGCTAGAATGTGGGGATAACAGTGGGACTAACCTCCAGGGTTATTGGGAGAAATACATGGGTTCCTCTCTTTGAAGGACATAAAACAGTGTCTGACATGTAGCAAGTGCCAAATAAATGCTAGCTGTTGTTACTTTAAGCCTTTGAGTATGGCGTTCTGTATAATATTTACCCATAATAACATCTATATGTTTCCCAACTATTATTCCTAACATTTTTAAGGTTATAAAGCTATTGGTCAATGTAATAAATTTCCTAGTAAAAGCTTAAGTACAAATTAATGAGTGGCCTTCAAACTCCTACATTTCTAGGTTTGTTAGACTTTCACGGAGCCAGCTTGAAAATGATTCCCAGTCCCTGGTTATCAGAGAAGATCCAATTCCAAAATTAAATCATCATATTCTTCCCCACCACAGAGTATAATGATAGATAGTCAATTTTTGCATTTTTCACCCAGTTTGATTGCAGCCTTCTGGAGTTTTATCTGACTCTCCCTTTGGGTGGATCCTGAGGGCTAGCCTTGAGTTACGGGATCCAACCTAAGCTTTCCAATCGAACATATTTGCAGTAATAAGACTGAGGATTTAATGCTTAAGAAGAAAACACGTGTGTTTGTCTTTCACTCAATAGAGACAGAGACTCTGGGCACTCATTGGAAAGAAACAGTGTATAAAGGCCAAGGAGGTTAAGACTGAGGTCCATTTGGGACTGGGAAATAAGTCTGCTGTGACTGGAACAAATGGAAGATGAGGCCAATATCATTTCTGAAGGGACTTCTGACTCATGGGACATCAGCAACACAAAGGAGAAAAGGCAAATGTTCCTTAGGACACTTTTTCTGGGATATGCTTGGAATGTGGTTGTATCCAAGATAAGAAGTGGTGTAGCTGGATACCTTGAGCCCATAACCATCCATGACCACAAAGTCCATGGACTCCTGACAGGAAACAGGTGGGACGAAAAGACCACCCCACTTCAACAAGGGAAGCTCCAAACAGCCAGGAAGAGGAAGCATAAAGATCCCTGGAGAAAGTCCTTGCCACCCTCCTTGAGGAGAGCTGGTGTCTATTTTCCGATCAGTGTTGGCGAAGAGACTTTTGAAGGGAAAGATGTATTTTGCTCTGTGTACAAATACCTGGCCCATAGCTCTTTACCTTCTGGGTGCAGCAAATCCATACCAAGACATTCAGCCCCCAGACCTGGCTGGCTTCACACCCAGAGTTATTAAGAAGATTCCTTGCTCTTCTCGGAAAATACTTTCTGATCTGACCATTGGTGCTTGAGATTGCATAAGTGCAGATACGATTATTAATCTCTTTGGTTTAAGGAGTTTGAATACAAAACTTACAACTTAAAGATAATCCCAGCATCCTTCCACCCCATCCCCACCCTCAACTAGCAAGAAATTGTTGACTTAATGGAAAGTGCACTGGCTTTTGGATGAAACTAACTTGGGTTTGAAACCTAGTCACATCACTAACTGCTTCTTTGTACAGTTTAATCTCGCTCAGACTCAATTTCCTTATGAACAAAATAACAATAGTCACAACTAGGGCACCTGGGTGGCTCATTCGGTTACGTGCCTGCCTTTGGCTCAGGTCATGATTTCAGGGTTCTGGGATCAAGCCCTGTGTTGGGCTCTCTGCTCAGCAGGGAGCCTGCTTCTCCCTCTCCCTCATGCCTGCTGTTCCCCCTGCTTGTCTCTCTTTCTCTCAAATAAATACAATCTTTAAAAAAAAAAAAAACAATAGTCATACCTTCTTGAGGTTTTGCTGAAGATAAGCTGTTTTTATGTAGCACAGGGGTCACCTGGTAGAATGCCTGGCACATAATAACCACTCAATAAATAACATAATTAAGAGCTTTGAGATGAGGTGAAACATTTCATGATCTCATCACCAAAGTTTTGAGAAGGTTGTATGCGAGGGGTCCAAAATTTTTTTGTGGGACCATTGGAGAAAATAAACAAACTCTCCTGAATAGTTTTCCAGACTGGCGTGGAGCCTTGGCTGGCAGTCATCGCTCTCCTTGATCTGGGGCTCAGCCTGTGGCAAGTCCGCAGTGAATAGAGCCGAGGTTCTGGGGATAATGGGCAGTGTTCCACTGACATCTTAAGTTGCTCACTGGGAAAAAGAGAAAATAACCATGCGTCTCTGGTTTTTCCCCTTGACTGCTGGCTGCCCACCCACTCCATCCCCCCTCCCCCCAATGCTTTTATTTAGAAACCTCGTTCCCTTCATTGTCTTCTTGTTTCACACATCATTTCTGGTTTTCACCACTTGGCTGTTGACTTGGGCATCTGAACCATTATTCGTATGTAAATGATCTGCAGAATCCTGGTAGATAGTAATTAGGTGTTAACTGTAGGGCCCTGTGACACCTTCAGCATGTGGTGGAAAGATCTGGGGAGAGTGCTGCTCCAGACTCCCTTGTACCTGTCTCTGGCCCTAGATTTTACCGACTTATCCATCCTGCGTTAGAAATGTCAGGTCACAGGATAAGCCTCTGGAGTTCTTTCAGCGAGCAGTGGTTTGCTGGAGGGAAAAGCTGGCCATGATCTGGAAGGTTTTTGTTAAGGGCATGCTTGAACTCTGTAGTGAATACCTTCCCCTGCGGGAAGGTCGGGGTAGTTAAATATCTGTCAGAATCATTTTTATCCCCCAGCCACCCCCAAATCTCTCCTCTCCGTTTCCTGAAAAACTTTCCAAAGATACATTTAGGAGAGCCCATCTTCATGGCATGTTTTATGCCCATGGTTTATAAGATGCATTTATGCAGTTGGGGAAATACCATGGGGCTTTGGATTCAGGCCTCAATTTAAATCCTAGATCCGCCCTAGGTAGTCCCATGGACTTGAGCACATTAGCTAGTATTTCCAAACCTCAGTTGTCTTGTTTCACATGGACGTGCTGGTGTGTGGTTGAACTATTATTAAATTACCTAATATAAATAAGGCATCCAACAAGAAACATTAAATATTAACTTCTTGTCACCTTTCCTTAATCATTCCCTTTATTCATTCATATTCGTTTTGTAAAATATGCACGCACACACACACACACACACACACACACACACACACACACAGAGTTAACATGAGGTAATTAAATAAAATGCTTCAGAGAACCAAGAACTCTTTCTAAAAGCCATCTTCTTCCTGGCAAAGGGCAAATGGGTCTGTAAAGGATCTTCTTTCGGAAAAAGGGGCATTCATTTCCCTATCATTTCTAGTTTTCACCACTTCACAAGTCCATTATTGGCACAAATGAAGGCAATGGCAAAGAGAGACAGAAAGTTTTACACGATGCGGTTTTTTTTAAAATTTAATTTAATTTTTTGTTCTTTGCCCAAGGGGTACATGTCTGTGAATCATCAGGCTTACATCTTTCACAGCATTCACCAAAGCACAAACCCTCCCCACTGTCCATAACCCATCCACCCTATCCCTACCCTCCCACCCCCCAAAGCTGGAATGTTGGGTGTTGGAAAAGTAATATAGAGGTCAGGGGAGGTGTCTCACAAAAGCTGTCTTTGCCAGGTTTGCAAAGGGTCATAAGGCATTCTCTGCAGTGTCCACCTGCAGGACTCGGAGTGATTACTGATGACTGTGACTGTACCTTCTCAGGGGTACTATCCCCTTCTACTTAAGTCTGAGACAAAATGGGGCAGAGCCCCTGTTATTTCAATCTCCAAAAATTTTATCTGTCCAAATTCACAGGCACATGTACAGACATTTACCAACAGGGGTACAGGTCTGTGAATCATCAGGCTTACATCTTTCATAGCACTCACCAAAGCACAAACCCTCCCCAATGTCCATAACCCAGCCACCCTATCCCTACTCTCCCACCCCCCAGTAACCCTCCATTTGTTTTGTGAGATTAAGAGTCTCTCATGGTTTTTCTCCCTTCCCAGTCCCATCTTGTTTCATTTTTTTCCCTCCCAACCCCCCATGACCCCATGCTCTCCCTCTCGTGCTGGATATATAACCTTTAGACAGAAAGCTGGTTAATTCTCAGGGGCCAGTGTAGATCAGAAAGGAATGCAGACTTGTCGGTCAAAGGTGACTGACATATGGTGTAGAACCCACACAATCTACTTCTACCATTGGACTATTATATCTGTACTATCTAAGAAAAATCATTAAGTTGATTTTGGCCAATGACTTAACGGGAAACTTATTCTTACTTTCTGGAGTATGAAATAAAGGATAGCACTTTTGACCAGGCAAATCTTCATGTCATTGCAGCCCTAAGTGTATACAAACAGGGTTAAGATGAAGATCTTTAATTAAAGCTTAGTCCTAAGTTGCAGAACTAAGATAGGACACTGACTACTTCCAATTAAAGGTTTTACCAATGCCTTAGAAAGATAGAATTGATAGTTAATAGTGGACCATCACTGTATTGATGCCTTTATGATTTTTTATTTTTATATACATACATTATACATTTTATACACATACATTTAAGCACGAAACAGCTATTTGGAGAGGCAGTGTAGCATAGAAGAAAAGCACCTGATTTGGGCATTGGCTAGATCTCTGTTCAAATCCTAATCTTGCTTTTTTCTAATTACATTGGATAATTTTTTCACTGAGACTTCTTTACGTATCAACCATGGAGATAATAACACTGAGAGGTTTTCATAAAGATTTAATAAAATATGGTGTACAAAGTACTTATCACATGCTAAGCCTACAATTAATACCAAGTACATCTACATTTTTAGTAAGTCATCTATACAGTTCACTCAATACGGTAGGTTTAGTCATTCACAAGAATACATTTAATATTTTGAATTAAAAAATAATTAGGGGACCTGGGTGGCTCAGTTGATTAAGCTACCAACTTTTGGTTTTGGCTCAGGTCATGATCTCAGGGCTGTGAGGTCAAGCCCCACACTGGGCTCTGCACTGGGTGTGAAGCCTGCGTGAGATTTGTCTCTCCACCTCTCCCTCTGTCCCTACCCCCAACTCCTGCGTGTGAGCATGACACTCTCTCTCAAAAACAAAACAAAACAAAACAACAACAAAAAACAAAGTAAAATCTGTGCCTTTATCCTGAAGGAGAGATTCCTGAACTGGGTTGATTCTACTGATGATTACAACTGAGACCATGATGCCCAGAATGGAAAGACTAAGTAAGAAGTCTCTCTTTAAGAACTAAACTTAAATAGTTATTGCCTACCTTTAGTCATGTTTTACCCAAAAACAATCTCTAAAATTTTATAGAAAATTGGGCCTAGGTCAGTAATGTTAGGAAACCATCCTTTTCTGTGTAACCTTGTGTTTGGGCACGTCTTGCATGTAGAGGCGCTGATTGGTTTTCTTCTGAACTCTCTTTTCAAAGACGTTCATAGAATGAATAGCTTTGGAAGATAAAGTTTCTCCCTTCTGAGTGAAGGGCATGTTTCCTTGCAGTTGAGTACAATAAAGATGGTGTTCCCTCTAGACTGTGCCTGGAAGGTAAGCATGCCTAGTGCCTTTTGTACAAGGTGTGGCTTCCCTAATTTTAGGGGCCCTCTGTTATCACAGTGGCCTGCTGAACCCACCTGTGCCACTTCTGTGATACCTGGGGGCCAGAAGAACTGTAGCAAATATATTGTTCTTGCTGCTTGATGTCCACTACTAGTGATAAAACCCTTTGCCTCTGACTCAGGAGTCTTGTGTCTTCCACCAGCATCCATGAAACTGTGGCAGGCTGATTTGTTAGTTTGCAAGTAGAGTAAAATCTCAGACCCTTCAGTTTTGTTTTGTTTTTGTTTTTGTTTTTAAAGTTTTTATTTCTTTATTTGACACAGAGGGAGAGATCACAAGTAGGTAGAGAGGCAGGCAGAGAGACAGGGAGAGGAGGAAGCAGAGGAGGAAGCAGGCTCCCTGCTGAGCAGAGAGCCCGATGCGGGCCTCGATCCAAGGACGCTGAGATCATGACCTAAGCCAAAAGCAGAGGCTTTAACCCACTGAGCCACCCAGGCACCCTCAGACCCTTCAGTTTTTGAAGCAACGTCTCCTTTCTCCAGGTGAGAACCTAAGTCCTTTAGCCTTTATTTATTTTTTTTAAAGATTTTATTTGTTTGACAGAGAGGGACACAACGAGAGAGAGGGAACACAAGTGGGGGGAGTGTGAGAGGGAGAAGCAGGCTTCCCGCTGAGCAGGGAGCTCGATGTGGGGCTCGATCCCAGGACTCTGGGACCATAACCTGAGCCGAAGGCAGACACTTAATGAGTGAGCCACCCAGGCACCCCTAGCCTTTATTTTTTAAATTATTTTTTAATTTATTTTTTTATTAACATATAATATGTTATTTGTTTCAGGGATACAGGTCTGTGATTCATCAGTCTTACATAATTCAAAGCATTCACCACGACACATACCCTCCCCAGTGTCCATCACCCAACCACCCCATCCTCCTACCCCACTCCCCTCCAGCAACCCTCAGTTTGTTTCCTGATTAGAAGTCTCTTATGGTTTATCTCCTTCTCTAGTTTCGTGTTATTTCATTTTTCCCTCCCTTCCTCTATGATCCTCTGCCTTGTTTCTCAAATTCCTTATATCAGTGATATCATATGATAACTGTCTTTCTCTGATTGACTTATTTCACTTAGCATAATACCCTCCAGCTACATCCACATTGCTGCAAATGACAAGATTTCATTTTTTGATGGCTGCATAATATTCCATTGCATATATATACACCACATCTTCTTTATCTGTTCATCTGTTGATGGACATCTAAGGCCTTTAGCCTTTATACAAAGTGTTTTAGATAGACTATTCCATAATTTTTTTCCCTAATATAAAAATGTCATTCCATGTTAGTCCCCATAAATGGGGCTAAGGCTTGAGACACATGCAGGTAATGGGAGACCTACTGGGCACGATTGTTCCCTTTACCTAAGTCAGCTCTGTGTAGCTGCTATTCCCCAGGGAAGATTCTGGGCATCTGCACTCATTTTTATAGGCTGCTGGGCTTTAGCTCTGCAAATTGTTGCATTAGGATTTCAGATGGGGCCTGAACGACCTGAAAGAATTTATGGAACTTTCAAATGTATGTTTCTCACTATCAAGGCATAGATAACATACTAGGAGAATGTGGCACCACATAGTTTCTCCCAAACAACCTTTTTGCTAATGAGGAAAGAGGAGGATCTGTGGCTTGATCTCAAGGTCAACATAGGTGTTTGAAACATGGGAGCTGGTAGTAATGCTGCAGAGGAAAAGAAAACATTCCTCAAGAAATGGGAATGGGGGCAGGAGATAGCTTAATTTAAAAAATGATCTTTGGTAATGTAGACTGCCAAAAAATTAGCTTGTACCCTTGCACTGTGTGTAACTTTGGGTAGTAGTTTTCCACTATGCTGTGCCGAACAATTAGGCCTGTATTTCTCTAAGTACACAAGTAGCTTTGCATCCTTAAGACACACTGTATTCTATGTGTAGAAGCTGGTCCTTGTCAATATTTTGCCTGTCAACAATATTTCTATTTCATTGTACATTTCTGTTTGTTTCTGATACTAGAGACAGCTTAAACCTTCTCCAACTTGCCCAACTTGCCAAGTACCTATTCAATTAGAAATACAAAAGGCCATTCAACTTGATAATGAAAAAATGAAGATTAGCAAAAAAGTGAAACATGAGTGAGAAGTTCCATGTATGGACTATCTTCCCTGAAAATGAAAATATATTTGCTCAGAGTCCAGCTCGGTTTTACTTGATTTTGCAGGATGACTGTGTTTGACAACGTTATCAGGTAGAATCACTCTAAAGGGTTTTTCTCATACCAAAATAATCTGAAGATTCTCTCTATGTTCTTCAAGGATCCTCACCTCCATAGCAAAGGTTGCCTGAGTTGGAGACAAATAAAGGATTCTAATTAGGGCTCTTGGGAGACTGAAAAGCAATTGTCTGAGACTGTTACTCAACTTCATGAGCTCATTAATGGGCATCTTTGTCTGCATGATTAGAGAAAGAGCAGCAAGTTCATTTTGGCCAAACAGGCCTGGGCCTGAGAGACTTAATATTTGATAACAGAACATTACCTATTATTGCAGTTAGGAATGACTGGGTTCGAGCAAAAGACAGATTCTGGGCTATTTCAGAGGGGGAAAAAAAAAAGCAAAGAAACTTATTGAAGGCCTTGGAGTCGTGAGATTAAAGAAAAAAGCCCCAGTCTAAGGCCAGTCCTTGGAAAGGAGAAGCAAGAAAGCTCTTAAGATCTGATGGGAGAACTTCTAGACAGTCTCTTCAAAGTCAGAATGTCAAGTTGTCAGAATGAGAGAGCTACCATCATTTTGAATCCTTGTAACACTTTGCTCAAGATTCAGATTTCAAGGAGAAAGAAACTGATTGGTTTAGTTTGGGCCAAAGGTGTATTTGTTGGCAGAGAGGACAGAACAGTTTAATTGAGAGTCCCACAAGGCTACCTCCAAAGGGAAGTCCATTCTTTCAGAGGGCTATCTGGAAGATGTTACTGGAGGTGTGGGGAAGGGATGTGGGGCATACACCGATAGATATCCATTTATCTAAGAACATTTTAACCATGCTACCACGCATTTGAGGATATCTGATGGCTCTGTGTCTTTTCATGAGATCTAGGAAAAAATGCCATGGTCATCAAAATTTGAGATGCAAAACCCTTGCAAGGACCACAGACTCTGATTACAGAATGAGGTAGTGATCTGGCTAACTTGTTGAATCTTCTGTTTCTCAGATTTCTACATCTTTGAAGAAAAAAAACAAAAACAGATGGACTTAAGTCCTGTTAGCACTCTGCATTCTTAAAAGCAGGTCATATATTCATGGGATAGTTAGATTCAGACTAGCAGCTGTGGCATTTGAACATTTTTTGTAAAGTTTTAACGTGGGATGTGTTTTAAAAGATGAGTTATGGATTTTAGCAGCACATGGATATTTGTGTTTATCCTAGAGTTTGTGAATTTCCAAAGCAGTGGTATTTGATTGGTGAAGCTGACTCTCTCCCTTATAAGTTCATATTGTTCATGCAAGGGAGACATTGGTGTTATTATTTATCACTTGAGGTGGGGCAAGCCAGGAAGCTGTAGTGTGAGCAGTAAGGCTAACTGAAATGCATTCCAAAACTAGAGCAGCTTGCTGGCTACAGTTCCTGAAGACAATTTTAAGTAATATGTGCAATGACAAATAGAAATTATGCTGCCACGGGGCGCCTGGGTGGCTTAGTCCTTTGTGCATTGCACTCTTGTTTTCAGCTCAGGTCATGATCTCAAGGTCATGGGATTGAGACCCACCCACCGCAGGCTCCTTCCCGAGAGGGGAGTCTGCCTGAAGATTCTCTTTCTCTCTCCCTCTGCCCATACCTCCCCACCACTAAATCTTTTTTTTTTTTTAAAGAAATTATGCCATCTCAATCTTTGCTTCTCAACCTAGGGTAAACACATTGTAGATGTTATTTACACTATTCTCAAAGTTGGAAAGTCAGCGCTCAACCTTGAGATTCAGATAAGATACTGGTGACAGAAGAAAATATTTCATTTATTGAGTACCTACTATCTGCCCAGCATTGCTCTAAGACTGCATGGTTCAAGGTGGTAACTACTAGTCACATATGACTGTTGAGCACTGGAAGGGGGAGCTAGTATGACTGAGGAATTGGCTCTGTAATTGCATTCATTTTAAATTTAAAACGCTGATACTTGATTCAGTTTTTGGGAAACTTTTAGGTACTTTTGGAACAACTTGGGTATGTGACTCTATTTTTCAAATGTAAGTTTTAAGAAATCTAAATATAGATTAAGCATTTTCTATGAGAATTTAGTGTCTGAATTGAGATGTGTCAGAAGTATAAAATACAAATTGGCTTTTGAAGACTTACTAGAAAAAATAGAACATAAAATATCTTGGCATAAGTTTTTCTACTGATTAGGTCTTGAAATAATATTTTTAACATATTAGATTAAATGAAATATATTGTTGTAATAAACAGTTCCCTGTTTGTTAATGAGGCTACTAGAAAATTTAAAATCACATTGGTTCCTTGTGATTATATTTCAACTAGGTAGTATGACTCTAGGGGCTTCTTCATACACCATTTTACTAAATCGTTAAATTCACCCAATGAGGTAAGCCCTACTCTTCCAATTTTTGCAGGAAAGGCAGTTGAACGCAGCTGAGAGATGATTTAAGTCTCCTGGGGGTTACAGAGCTTGTGAGGGAGAGCCGGAATTCTAGTCCAGGTCTGTGTAGCTCCATCTTTTCCTGTTTCTACTCTGCTGATCTGTCTCTGTGATGTCATCCAGGGAAGCCAGGGAGAGCTCACAGCCTTTCTCTCTGGGTTATTCGTAGTAAATAAGACATTGATAACCCTGTTTGTGGACGAGAGGCAAATTGAAACAAAAATTCTGCCTTCTTTTCCCATGGCAATGGGAAAAATATTTGAATTCTTGCAAAGTGAATGAACAAAGCCCATTTGTATGAACAAATGGAGTCCTGCAAAGGTAGTGTAAAACCTACTTGAAATATCAGGGTGAAATTTGCTTAGCCAAAGGGCCTGGGTTATTTTTTAAATATTATTAAGAGGATTTGAAGTTTGGGATCCATTCTGAAATCTAACATCTTCGACATGAATTTTTAAATTATTTTTTAATGCAAGTAAGTTTTATTTAACAAACACAGGGTTGACTCAACATTAGGAATTCTCAAAATTAGGTTCCTTGTATTAATAGCATCCCATCTATGATCACCCCAAAGAATGTGAAAAGGCATTCCCAGGCCCTGATTTTTTACGTGATTAATTAAAAATCAGCTTCATCCCCTTTCTGCTTGATCACTGTCTCCCTCTAATAGGAGCTCACCAGGGACAAGCCTATCCACCAATGGCATACCTGATGACAAACCTATGACAAGCATAGTTACGTGAGAGGGACTAGCTTCTACCCTGAAGGAGGGGAGCACACCGTTTTAGGGATTCACCAGCTCACTCACTCAGGGAACATGTGTTCCCCAAGAGTGGGGCAACCGGTTAGCAAATCACTGCTTCCACCCTGCAAGGAGCCAGCTCCCTACCTGGAAAAGCAGTCTCGTCTGCTGTGCACCTGAGTGAGCCCTTGCGGCTCCTCGACGAGTTCATGTGCCTTGATCATGGTGGGAGCACGCAGGCTCAGAACTCCAGTGATGCTTCCCTGTGAGGAAAGGTCATAGCGTCTGTGACAAAGTCCCGTGCCTCTAGGGCAGCTCATCCTCCTGCTCAACCCCTACCCCCGAAGGTTTTCCTGTTATGCCCTTGATGCCACCTCTTTTGGCTACATTCCCCCCCACGTCACCCTGGGGATGGGGGAAGAGGAGGTCTCACCCAGACCAGGTGACTTACATACTTGCCTGGTCTCTTTATCCTTCCCCATGTTGGCTCTCCCCCACTCAGCCAAACCCCAGGCTGCTGAAGCGCCCTGCTGTTTTTACTTCTCTGCGAGGGGATCTCAGGTTACAGATTATATACCGATGAGGTAAGGTACAGGTACGCAGACTCCTGTTTCTCATTTAGCTTGGCACTGGTTTCAAACATTAAACAGTCTCTCTCCCTGGCTCTCCCTGTTCTCACTCTCCTCCCACTGCTGCCATCTCATTTCATCCTCATTCCGAGGGTCACTTTCCTCTCCTGCTGGATACCCTTTCAGACTTCTTAGGAGGGAGATTAGGGAAAGGGAAGTTCCACGCAAGATAAAATTCTACTCTTATTCCCCAGAAACTCAAGGATAGCAGTGCTGTTGAAACACATGTTCTCGTACTAGGTGAGTACCTGTGAGAGGTTTCAGAGGTTTCTAGTTGCTTTCACACATTTGTCACAGATAAGCCTTGCAACAGCCCTGAAAAATTAGGATTATTGCAATTATCCACAATTTGCAGTTTGAGGTTTACTGACTTGACTGGGACAGGTTAATGACTTGACTTGAGAGCTTGTAGTCAAGACACAGTACAGAAGTGATGGATGCATGAGAAACAAACCTCTGGACGGAGGTACTGCCTTAAAAACAGCAGAGTCTGGAAAAGTGGAATACTCTTTTTTTTTTTTTTTTCTCTTCTGGGCCCCAGACCAATCTCTTGGTGTTCAGGTGGCAGTGATTCTCCCTGAAGCTACTTGTGTAACAAGCACGCCATATGTTTCCTATACTCTGTCTTACGAATTTGAAACTTTAACATGAATGTAATTAGAATATAGGTGTTAAGGAACAGGGGACACCAGAATTAGAGTAAAATAAACAGGGTTTACTAAGAATCAGAACCCAAATGTTCCTGTATTTTTGTTTCTTAAAAATGTGCCCATGTGCTCAATCAGCATTTAAACAATGTTTCCACATGAGCTTTAATGAGACGTTGAAGGGACTTCAGAATCCTTAGATGGCCCCCACTTATCCTTAATAGAAGATAAAATATGAAAAAATTATGAATAAAGCAAAGCTCTTTCCAATCAGAATTTGGCTATATACCTGGAAACTCAGAAAGAGTCCTAGAGAAGGAGAGACAGCTTTCATTTGTACCCCTGGGTTTTGAGTTGTGACCATTGTATTTTAAATGGCACTGTTCCCATCTCTCTAGATAAGTCCGTCAGTGTATCCACTTGTTACCCATACATGCATACACTTATATACATATACCCAGTATGGTATTTATTCTCTAAACCTGTCCTAGTGCCTGGTTTGTGTTCTTAGACTATTAAGAGTGTTGGCTGCTTAAAGGCAGGAACAATACCTCTTATTTTAATTATTTCCTCACTGACTTATTTTTGCTCTTTCCATAATATGCAGAATAGCCAACACACGGCAGAGCAGAAGGCTTTAGAATTTATGCATGCCTGAGATAAGTTTCTTGCTTTCTTCGAGCCTTCATTTGCTCATCTGTAAAAAGGGGATAATGATATAAATCTATGTGATAGGGTTTTTGAGAGCAGTAAGTGAGATTTCTATGAAGCAGAGGTAATGGTGTCCCACAGATAATGTTCAACGATACCTATATGGTTAATATTTTATATAACAAGTGTACATATACCATCCCCCCAACATAAATTCACATTTGTCTGCTCACAAGGGTAGTTCCCAATAGCCTCATTCCTTTGATACTGAAACACTCTACATTTTTTTTTTTTAGAAGAATGAAGCAAAGACATAATAATGATGAAAGAGCTGGGGCACCTGGGTGGCTCAGTTATTTGAGCATTAGCCTTTGGCTCAGGTCATGATCCCAGGGTCCTGGGATCGAGCTCTGCATTGGGCTCCCTGCTCAGTGGGGAGCCTGCTTCTCCCTCTGCCCCTTTACCCCACTTGGGTCCTCTCTGTCTCTCTCAAATAAATAAACTCTTAAAGAAAAAAAAGAATAAGTTATATTGACATTTGTCATTGATGACTTTCCTTTTTAATACAGGTCAAGGTTGGTACTTGAGGAAAGGAGTGAGTGGTGTGTTTGAAGGTGGCTGAGGATTTGATAAATTGCTTCACAGAGCTCCAAAATAAAGGGAATCAAAGTGGAGAAACCAGGACTAAAAATCTATTGAATTAAAAAACCTATTGAATTTCACATGATTATGTCAACTTTCTCTTTCTCTCTGAGTCATTTGAAACTTTGAAAGGAACTTTTAGATGTAAATAACTTTAATTTGTTCTCCACCTATGTCCCATCTTAGGATGGAATCATTTTTCATAAATACCTCATCCAGACTGATTCATTCATTTCTAGTAAAAAAGGACTGGGTGGGGCTCATGCTCATTCATGCATTCATTATTTTCTTCCTCTTACAACACAAAAACAAAATAGTTTCTGAATTAGATGATTTTAGTGTTGATATTGTCTGATTTAACATATTTTTCCCATATGTATTTTCTTGGTTTTTTTGAGATATAATTTATGTATAATAAATTGCCCCTCTTCGAATGTACAGTTTGATGACATTGGCAATTGTATACAGTTGTACAACCAATGTGATAGTCAAATACCTTTCATTACTTCAAAATGTTCTCTTTTGCCACCTTTGTGGTCAATTATCCCCCTCAACCCCTGGCTGCGAGCAGCCACAGATCTGCACTCTTATTACCTTCATGTCTGGCTTCTTTCACTTAGTATAATGCTTTTGTGATTCATCTATGTTGGTGCATGTATTTGTAGTTTGTCCCATTTGATGGCTGAATATATTCCATAGTATGGATATGCCCCAATTTCTTTTTCTGTGTACTAGTTGAATGACATTTGTGTTGTTTCTAGTTTTAGATTATCAATAATGCTGCTATAAAACATTCATGTACATGAATGATTTTGACATTTGTTCATTTGTCTTGAATAAGTGTCTGTGATGGTGGGTGTTGGGTCACAAGGTAAGTAAAGATTTAACTTTATAAGATGCTGTTGAATTGTTTTCCAGAGTGACTATATCACTGTGCATATGGAACCAGCAAAGTATGAGAGTACTAGTTGCTCTGTATCCTCAACCAACTCTTAGAACTCTCTCTTTTCAGACTTTATTTTTCTAGTGAGTGTGTAGTGGTATTACATTGTGGTTTGAATTTATGTTTCTCTGATTTCTAGTGATGTTAAATATCTCGTCAACTGTTTAATGGCTATTTGTTTATCTTCTATTGTGAAATGCTTGTTCAAATCTTTGGCACATTAAAAAATTCTTAGGATTGGGCGCCTGGGTGGCTCAGTGGGTTAAAGCCTCTGCTTTCGGCTCAGGTCATGATCTCAGCGTCCTGGGATCGAGGCCCGCATCGGGCTCTCTGCTCAGCAGGGAGCTTGCTTCCTCCTCTCCTTGTCTCTCTGCCTGCCTCTCTGCCTACTTGTGATCTCTCTCTCTCTGTGTCAAATAAATAAATAAAATCTTTAAAAAAAAAAAAATTCTTAGGATCATCTTGTTATTGAATTGTAAGTGTGCTCTGTATATTCTAGATACAAACTTTTGTCATATTATGTATTTTGCAAATATTCTCTACTAGTGTCTGTCTAATATTTTGCTTTCTTAATCTTGTTTTTCAAAGAGCATTTTTGGGATTTTTAATTTAGATTCAGTTCATTTAATCAATTTTTTAAATAATTTGTGCTCTTTGTGATCTGCTTAAGAAATATATATCTCACTCAGCATCATCTAAAGATTTTTTTTTTGCCTGTTAGAAACTATGGTTTTACCTCTTATGTTTAAGTCTATGACTCATTTTAAATTGCTTTCCATATATATTGCACAAAGAAGGCAGGGGGTATTCAGTTTCATTTTATTTTTTCATGGGGAAAATCATTTTTTTGAAAAACTTCCCTTCCCCACTAAAATACCTTGGTAACTTTATTAAAAATCAGTTGATGATATAAATCTAAGTTTACTTTTGAATTTTATTCTATTGACCTGTAGATTTATCTGTAGACCTATAATATGCTGTCTTCATTAGTGTAGCTTTATAGAAAGTCCTAGGATCAGATAGTGTATGATAACAACTTTGTTCTTTTAAAAATTAGTTTGCCCATTCTAGGTCTTTTGTCCTTCCATATATAGTTTAGAATCAGCTTCTCAGTTTCTTCTAAGATACTTGTTAGAATAATTGGAATGTTTAGTCCATTATACAAAATAGTACGTATTGTAGGATTGCACTTACATGCAGCTCTAGAGCAGTCAAACTAACTGATGGGGGAAAAGAAAACCAGAACAGTGGTTGCCTGAAGGGATGGGTGGAAATAGTTTGGGATGAAACATAAGAGAAGTTTCTGCAGAGATGGGACATTCTCTATTTTGACAGGGTTTTGGATTGCACAGTTGAGTACTGTTTGTCAAAGCTCATCAGATAATATACTTAAGATTTATGCTTTTTGTTGTATGTAAATGTTACCTCTAAAGATACAAAGAACTGTAAACAAAAAAATTATTTTGTTAACATACTGCGTATTTGATGATATTAAGGAACTACGATTAATCTTTCTGTTTTCTCTGCTTTTGCTGAATAACAAGTAACCACAAAATGTCAGTGGCACCCGGCAGTAGGCATTTATTTACTGCTCACTTGTCTGTGAGTTGTCTGGGGAATATCTGCTTCAGGCTGTAGATTTATGAATTCGTTGGGGCTTCAAGTTCCAGGTTAGGTCCAGGATTTCTCCACATTTTTCTTATCCTCCTTGAACCAGTGGTTACTGGAGGCATGTTCTTCTTATCCAAAAAGTAAGAACACATGAGAGTAAGTCCAGATATGCAAGTACACTTCAAGATTTGCATGGGTCATGCCCACTAACATCTCTTTGATAAAAGCAATTCATATAGCCAAATCCAGATCCAGGGAGGGGGGAAATACGTGAGGTCAAGGCAAGGGTATGAATGAATAATTCTAATAAACAGATGTATCTGAAGAATTATGACCCTAAGTTCAAGCTAGCAAGGTGAATCATACAATTATGGCATGGTGTTAAGAATTTTCAAAGAGGCTTTACTTTGGAGATATATGCTGAAATATTTATGAATTAAATGATATGATATCTCGCATTTGCTTATAATCTTAACAGGAAGAAGTGGGTTGAGGGTATAGAGGAAAAATATTGGCTATGAGTCTATAATGATTGAAGCTAGGGGGTTCATTATGCTATTTTTTCTACTTTAGTGTATGTTTGATTTTTTCTTAAACTTGTTCCTTTTCTATATGAGGAGACTAATGTTCTGAGAGGGTATATTACTTGTTCCATGATGAGACAAGTAATGGTTGGCAGAATGGGGCTAGGACCCAAGCCAATCCTCTCTACTCATTGGGGCTTTCAGTCATGTACTTGGTAATTCCCTAAATATGATTATAATAGTAGGCTCTGTGTAAGGTGTGATAGATAAAAAGATAAAGGTTTTTCTTAACCGCCCCCCACCGTCTAGTGGGTCAATGTACATTTAAACAGAATACAATCATAATGATGTTAAGATCCTATAATGGGAAAAAAAAATCCTATAATGGGGGCATAGACAAAACTCATGGGGATATAGGAGAAAGTGTCCCTAAATCTGCCCAAGGAAACCGGAGAAGTTGTCATTGATGAGGCAAGGTTTGAACCGAGATTTGCAGGACTAGGGGGATAAGCCAGAGACTGCCTGGTAGGCAGCAGGTGCAGCATGTGCAAAGGTATTGAGGTATTAGGGCCAAGGCCTTATGGCACCTTGGAAGAATTATATGTTGGTTCAGTTAAAGTCTAACTACACTGTGTGTGTGTGTGCGCGCGCGCGCGTGTGTGTGTGTGTGTGTGTGTGTGTGTGTGTGTGTGTGTGTGTGTGTATACATTGAAGGATTCTGGAGATAGAATGCAAGAGAGATGAAGCTGTACTTACATGCTATGCAAAAAGTTGAGATTTAATTTTGTGGCTCATTGTTACCTTGCCTAATTATTAAGAATTACTTAGGTCTCTCATTAAAATACAGAACCTTAAGTTCTAGCTCTGATCTAATGACTCAGAATGTGTAGGGGAGAGGTGATTTTGGGAAATATGATTATGGGAGCAACTGAAGAATTTTATTTATTAATTTTTTTAAAGATTTTATTTATTTATTTGACACAGAGAGAGAGAGATTACAAGTAGGGAGAGAGACAGGGAGAGGAGGAAGCAGGCTCCCTGCTGAGCAGAGAGCCCGATGCGGGCCTCGATCCCAGGATGCTGAGATCATGACCTGAGCCGAAAGCAGAGGCTTTAACCCACTGAGCCACCCAGGCGCCCACAACTGAAGAATTTTAAGCAAAGGAGTGATACGATCAGATTTGCATGTTAGAAAGACCATACTGGCAGCTGGGTAGAGGTTAGACGGGTGAAATGTAGATATACAAAATTAGAGTCAGAAAGATGAATCAGGTGGGTACGGCCAGAGTCCATGAGAGCTATAATAAGTTCCTATGCCAGAGCAGCAGCAACAGTGATTGAGCAGAAAGGATGTTAAGGAGCTGGGGTGGATAGGCTTCAATGAATAATTGCCTCTAGAGAGTAAGAGTGGATGATTCTTCATGAAATATCTGGCTTGATGGGTAAAGGATAATGTTATTGTTTACTTGCAGGCATGGAGTTCAAGAAAAATAATCTCACTTTGGGTCTTGTGTAGCCTGAGATACAGGACTTAGATAGAAAATTATCCAGAATTATCCAAGTCTTGAGCTCAAGAGAAAAAATCTTAGCTGGTGATAGAGATTTGAAAAGTGTTGATATGCAAGTTTTAGTTAAAACTCTAGGTATGTATTAGTTAGATCATGTAGTTTGAGAATAAAATAAGTCAGAGCCCAGGAATGCAGCAGCATTTAAGGGAGAGACAGAAAAGGGACCTGGGTGGAAGGAAAAGAAGAGAGTATAATGAAAATCAGATAGAAGAAGATGGGCAAACAGTCACAAACGGGGATGGCAAAATATTCCCTGGATTCAGCAGAACAGAGGTTGTTGGCTTTAGCTGGGGCAGAGTATGTGTGATATTGACAGTAGAGAGTACAGATATGGGTTGAGGACTAAGTGAGAATTAAGGAAACAGAACAAACATAGGTTAACTTCCTGGAAGCTTTGAGGTAAAGTACTTCTTTACTCTTATTTTAGTAGGAAACAAGGCATTTTTGGTGAGAGAGGTACCGAAATGAGTGTCTTGTTACTTCTGTCAAGACCTGTGCTTCTTGACAGGTGTGAGAGTTTACTTTTCACATGTTTGAAATAACAGATATGAATACTTTTTAGTCCTTTTGTTGAAAATTCATTAGCTAGTCATTCATTGCAAATTTATGGCATAGATTTGGTAATTTGGAGTAAATTTGTATGAAAGAGTCCAGATGTGACTACAATGTGTCTGAAAGAATGCATATTAATTTTATTCATTGAATAACTAAGTACCTCTGTGAAATTCTATTGTATGTTGGTGACATTCATACATGTTTGTGTGCATCAAGAGGGATACTTTAATATATGGTTGTGTAAATGTGAAAACTAATGATATACTGGAAATTCATCAGATCTTTCCCAACTTTTCAAAATAAAGACTTTGAGAGGATACTGATTGACTACTAACTGTGAATTTTGAGACAAGCTGTCAGGAAAACCATATGTTAATGTTAATCCCCCACCTCCCACCCAGGTTAGATTTTTTTTTTCCCCTTCAAGAGCTCTTAGGAGTCTCAGATAAGGTTTCAGAATACATATCTGTTTATTTAAAAATCCCACTTTATGTGCTATCTGGTTACATTATAACTCAAACACTTTTTTTTGAACTGCATGTTTGATTACTTATTGCATCGATTTCAGCCAAATTTGGGCCATTTATTACATTTCTTCAACCCTATGTAACTTAGCTGAGTTAAAAAGGCAAACTTGTTATTAAATTCTGTCCTAAAACTTGTTGACACCACTGCCTCCCCTTTCTTCTCCCATATCCATCTGTGAATTTGAGAACAATCTTAGGCTGACAAGAATCATGGGCAATAAATGAAATGCAGATGAGTTTTAGCTGTGCTAGTGTCGAGACTTTTGTTGTTTGAGTGTAGAAAACCTTTCAGACAAGGGCCTAGATAATTTGACCCTAAAAAGAGTTTGATCTTGAGAGGATGAGAAAGGTTACTGCCATGGTGGTTGCTGTTGTAGCTGGGATAGTTGGTAAGGCAAGAAAAGGGAAAAGACAACCAGAGAATAGGTCTAGAATGGAAAGGTAAGAAAATCAGTACAAGTTTCTGTTTTCTGTAGTGTGGCAAATAAGGTCATCTGAAAGTATCTGGAAATAAATGACAAAATAAGAGAAACATTTTCTCAAATGCATAACTAAGCTCACAAAGTAAAATAAAACAAAATAAAAAAATAAAAATTCTTGAGGACCAAAAATCACACACAAGGAATATGAAACTGGACTAGTGTGTAGGCACTAAATCTATGGCTGCTTCAAGAGCATTAGCACATCTTCAGAATGAAGAGTCTTATCTTTTAAGAACCTTTCAGGGATAGAGCAGAACTTAGGCTGAGCAATGAAGAATTGGAATCAAGACCCTCTGGTGTAACATAGAGATCCTTGAAGAGCTCATCCTCACTCAGTGGAAAAGTAGACTTAAAAATCTCTGCTGACAAAGACAGGTAACAAAGAAATTAGTCTGTTTTGGTCATGGATTTGAAGAGTAGAAAAATTCCTTATTCACCTGTATCATCTGGGAAAAGTCAAGCCAAGACATAAATAAAAAGAGGTCCTTAGATTTGGTAGCCCTTAGGCATCTGGGGAAAGCGAACAGAAATCCTTTCTGGAGATACCAACCCTTAACTCAGGATGTCAAAGACTACCCCAGACAAAGCCCTTTCAACAAAACTGACAAACAGAAACTAAAAAACACAAATGGAAACAAGCCATCATGAACAAGAGTCATCAACATCAATAAATATCAGTAATATGCACCTAAGATTTCATGTACTAGAATTATTAAGGAATGTTATATATGAATTTGTACACACAAAATGTTAACAGAAATAGGAACTAGAATTAATAACATGGAAAATAAACAAAGTATTATAAAAATGATAAATTAATCTTATCAGATAATAATAGGCATATTTGGAGGAAAACACATACAGGAGTAAGGGAAAATACAATCAAAGTAAAAAATTCAATGGAAAATTTAAACAGTGAATTGGTTAAAGGAGAGAATTGGTGAAGTCGAGATTGGTTCTGAATAAATTGCCCATAATGATGCACACAGAGAAACAAAGGGATAGAAAAATGACAAAAAGGTTAAGAAATGGAGAAAAGAATGAGATCTAAGATATACTTAACTGAAATTTAGAATGAGAGAGAGAATGGAGGAAGAATAATACTCAAGGAATAATGGTTGAAGTATTTTAGAATCAATGAAAGACACAACTAATCCAATTCAGGAAGGTGAATGAATTCTAAGCAGGATAAATACAACTGCTCCATACCAGAGGCAAAGAAATACTAATAATTTAGAGAAAAAGAATAAATCACATGAGAAGAAATAATGGACTTTAGAGTAACAAAAATAGAAGCCAGAAAACACTACCTTTTCAAAGATCTGTTAAATAAAATTTAGTTCAACCTTAACTATCAGTCACAAACAAGTTGAAATAAAGACATTTGGGACAAGAAACAAATGAGTGTTTGCTATCAACAGACATTCACCAGGGAAACATTTGTAGGTTACATAGGAAACTACACAGGGAAGGAAATCGAGTCCATAAGGAAGGACAGAGATGCAAAATGGAATAATGAAGAAATAAATTGATAAATCATATGAGTAAATATAATCAAACACTGACTGGGAAAAAAAAAACAACACAACGGCTGCTCTCATACTGGCCATGCTAATGACCCAATATCAGTATTAAGTGTTATGTTTAAAAAGTTAGAACTAAAAATCTGGGTTAAAATGTATGATAAAAGGAAGACATCTGAAGGAAAGTGTTCTGAGTTCTTTTGATTAGGAAGAGGAAGACATATTGATTAATTTTGCATTGTGTTATATAAAAGCTCAAGGATTTAAGGTAAACCCTAAAATAATAGAAATACTTTATAATACTTATGAAGTACTAGAGGGAAATATGTATTGTAAATGTCTATCAATTAAAAATGAAGCTCAAGACGAGAAAAAAGTACATACAAACGGTTGAGTAGAAACTACAAAATAAGATGGGAAAATTAAATCCAAATGTCCTAATCATAGTCAATGTAATGAGACAGATTTTTATGGTACATAAAAACTGCATGAATAATGTATCCTCAAAATATCTAAAACAAATTGGAGAATTACACAATATAATTATAATTCTACAATCATATTGAGAGAATTTGTGACATGTATCTTAACAACTGGTAGGTAAAACAGAGAAAAACTTGGCAAAAATATAGAACATATGAAAAAATATAATTAAGTTTGATTTAATAAACATGTAACAATTGAGGAATAAACATTTTTCCCAGTCACATAGGGAATATTTATGAAAATTGATCATGCATTATACCATAAAGCAAGTCTCAACAAATTTCAGAAAACCGTTATCATGTAGGTTGTATTTTCTGACAATATTAAATTAAAAATCAATAGCTAGAATACTACTCAAAAATCCCTGTATATTTAGAAATTTAAAAGCTCACCTCAAAAAGAAAACTTGCAGGAGAAAAGAACAAATGAAAATGAAAATTGTAATACACCTAGCATGGAATGGCAATGAAAAAGATGCATATCCATCTTGATACATTTAAATTATTACACTAAAGGAATCAAAGAGTCCACTTGGGAAAAAGTAAATGCCAAAAAATAATAATGTCTAAATACTACTTAATAAATTGGCTAAGGAATAACAGGCTATTTTTGCACAAAGAAGCATGAATGAAATATTAAATGTAGAAATTTTAAAAAGATGCAATAGTTAAAATCAATAAATCAACAAAGAATTATCTGTTTGAAAAATCTACAAATAAGTCTGGCAAGATTGAGTGAAAAGACAAAAAGGGGAAATTACCACAGAGTAGGGATTTAAAATAAATAATAATATGTTTAAAATTTTTATGCTAATATTCTGAAAATTTAGATGAATTGGAAATTCTTACAGAAAAGAGAATAGTGAAGAAACACCCGAATGCACACATAATCATTAACATAATCGAACCAAAAATCTATAAACCTCAAATACACACATTGACACATACGCAAATATACAGAAATCACATCGTTTAGGAGTTCCATAGGATTCTCAAGGAACAGATAATTACAATCTTCTACAAATATTTCCAAAAGTAGAAAAACAGGGAAATCTTCCCAAGTCACTTTATATTTAAGTCTAGTATGACTTTTAAAATCTTGAAGGTGACTCTGGAACCAATATTACTATCTATTACACACAGACCAGGAGATTCTTTCATTCAACTGATCAGGGTTTGATGGAAACAAATTTCCATCCTCTGAATGTGGATGAAATATAAAATACAGGAAAAGATAAGGTAAAAGAAATTAGCAACTTCTTCAAAACATGTCTCCAAAGGCAAGGGAAACAAAAGCAAAAATGAACTTTCGGGACTTCATCAAGATAAAAAGCTTTCGCACAGTAAAGGAAACAGCAAAACAAAGAGACAACCCACGGAATGGGAGAAGATGTTTGCAAATGACACTACAAATAAAGGGCTGGTATCCAAGATCTATAAGAACTTCTGAAACTCACCACCCAAAAAACAAATAATCAAGTCAAAAGATGGCCAGAAGACATGAATAGACACTTCTCCTAAGAAGACATAAAAATGGCTAACAGACACATGAAAAAATGTTCAACATCATTAGCCATCAGGGAAATTAAAATCAAAACCACATTGAGATACCACCTTACACCAGTTAGAATGGCAAAGATTAACAAGACAAGAAACAACAAGTGTTGGAGAGGTTGGGGAGAAAGGGGAACCCTCTTACACTGTTGGTGGGAATGCATGTTGGTGCAGCCACTTTGGAAAACAGTGCAGAGTTTCCTCTAGAAGTAAAAGAATTATACTTCAGTATCAAAAGGTCTCATTTCCTAAGCAACCAAAAGGGGGTGCGTATGTCAGTTTTTGACTTGAGAAGTGAGCAACAAATGGCAATAAAAGTTAGTCCAAAAAAACCCTCCTCCATACTTTATCAGCGAATTGAGACAGGATAGCTAGTGGGAAGAGGCAATGTAAGTTTTTGGATAATGTACTATGAAACAAGTATCTTATCATGATATGCATTTATCTTTTTAAATTATAAAGCTCTGAAGTAGATATTATCTTAATTTTTCAGGTTAGGGAAAGGAGGGTCAGAGTTCCAGACTAGTAAATTGTGGAGCCAGAGTTACCTTAGCCCTGGGCTGTTTCACAGAAAGACCATGCTTCTTACCTAACACCAAGTAACTCTTAAGGTAGAAATATTTTCTAAGGCTATCAAACAGAATAGGAGCTGATTTAACCAAGTGACTTAGCTATTCTGTACCTAAAGCAGACTCTTAAAACGAAATGTAAAATACACCGTTCATTTAGAAAGTGTATGAAATGAATGTGTACTATTTAAAGAAGAGAAATAAAATAAACATTGAGAAATCACCACACAGATTATGAAGTAAATTTTTCTTGGTAACTTAGAAGATTCCTGAATGCCCCTCCCTCCCCACTCCCCCAGAATATAGATTTCCATGCTAAATAGTCTCTTCAGTTTCTTTATGGATATGCCACCAGTGAAGATATCCTCAACAAGACACTATTTATTTTTAGAACCCTGTGCAATGCCTAATCTTGGACTGGATCCTTATTCAGAAATAAAGTAGCTTATAAAGAACATTGTTGTAATGACAATGAACTTTTATATTTGGAATTGGTATTAGATAATAGTATCATATCAACGATGTTCAGTTTTCATTTTATTAAATGCACTGTGATTAGGTAATAGCAAGGTTTCAATTTTAAGAAACACACACTCAGGTATTTATAGGTAAGAAAACTAAATATATGGAGCACAAAGCACAAACCACGTAAGACAAAGCACAGTGCAAATTGCTTCCATAAGATGAAGCCGAACCGTTATTCACTGGCATCTTTTCTCTGAGAGTTTATAAGACCCTATTCTGGGGAAGTCAGTACAGTACCAGGTGTGTCTTTGCCAGGATGGAGGGGGCAGTTACCTGGGTTTGGGGAAGGGGTTCAGGATGGGGACAGGGTGCGGGGATTCCAGTCTCTCCCGTAAGCTCTGCAGTTTTTGTATTGCACAAAGCCTGGGAGGATGGCAGCCAGATGGAGGTTGACAAGTGGGGCTGGAATTAAGCCCGTGCACTCTTCCCCAAGAAGCAGACCCTGGAAGGGGTGGCTCTTTGTAATTGCTTCACCCAGTGGATAGTGTTTTCTTTTCTAATTCCTCCTACCTAGAAGGGTTTTCGTTTTGTTTTGTTTTCTTTTGTTTTTGTTTTTGTTTTCAGGCAGTTTATCTGCTTGAAGGAGGTGCCTTTTAAAGAAGTTCCATGAAGGCAAAGTTCTTGCTGATCTAGTTCTGTTAGCATCTTTTTTGTCCATTGTTCCCACCAAGTCTCACCCACCGTTCACTTCTGGATTTGGAGACCCATTGCGCTATTAGTTCCTTTGCCTTTTGAAGATAGTGTGGTACAAGTTGCATTGGTTCTCAGGTTTCAATGACCAGTACAGGATTTGGCTTGTTCCTGTCAGCTAAGTCAGAAACCGCTGGAACACCTGATTTCCAGTTCCAAAACTTGGTTGCTACATTTGCTTTCTTGTCCTCCCTGTCCTTGAAGTTTTGTCTTTCTAAAAATCCTTTTAATGAAGTTTAGGGGGTTTCAGATGAAGCAAATTGAGATGCATATAATCATTGGTCTTTAATTCTTGTTTTAAAAATGGGTAGAGGCACCTGGGTGGCTCAGTTGTTGGGTGTCTGCCTTCAGCTCAGGTCATGATCCCTGGACCCTGGGATTGAGCCCTGCATCGGGCTCCCTGCCCAGCAGGAAGCCTGCTTCTCCCTCTCCCACTCCCCTTCCGTGTGTTCCCTCTCTTGCTATTGCTCTCTGTCAAATCAATAAATAAAATATTTTTTTTAAAAAGTGTTCTATAGGGAGTAATCTGAGACAAGGTAGCTACTGGAGTAAAGCTTCAGGGGTGAAGTCTTTGGGTGGAAAAAATCCTCAATATCTATCCCTGGCTTTTCAGATAATGGTCACTTGTAGGCTCTGCAGCCCTATGAGTTCCTGGTCCAGATCTGGGAAAGCCTGGAAGTGTCTCACATGCTCCATCCTCTCCAGGTGCGAGGATCTAGAATGAATTAGGTTATTCCAATTCTGATATATGTGGGTAGGCCAATCTTAGACTCGGGCAAGAGTCCCCTGCCTTGGGCCCATACTTCAGCCTCTTTTCTGGCCATGTCTGTGAGGTCAAGGCCATGTCTGCATGCCTACCTGAAGTCTCAGACCACACCCTGGAATTTTCAGCCCAAGTAGCTTCAAACCTATGCCTGGGGTCATGTGGTTCTCTTCCTTGGGTGTACCCTCCTGAGGATGTGCCCCACTGCTAGGTTTGGATAGAGTGGTGGCCAAAGGACAGGCCATTGCAGGAGGTGTGACTAGCACTTGGATATATGGTCGGGGTGTCTCTATGTGACCACATGAGGCCCTTTGCTCTGCCAGGCAGAGCTAGAGTGAGAAGAGATGGGCTGGGGACCAGAAGCCAGCAGATATGCCACCTTGTCCCAATGAGGAAACCTAGGGAGTCTAAGAAATCCTCATTCAAGCCTCAACTTCTAGGTCCTTCTGAATATATATTTTTAAGGTCCAAGGATAGACTATATTTTATGAAATGCTTAGCTCTTCACTTGAATTTCAAGTTTTAATTCTATTGTATGAAGACCTGAATTTCTACATTTACTCTGTGCCCCACACACATTAGGACAGGGTGCTGTATGTGCAATGAGAGCCCAGACAAATCTGTGTTCACAGAGATACATTCTTCTTCCCACAGTCAATTCCAGGACACTCCAAAATATATGTAACTGCTCTTATGGGTCATGCTTTGAGCTCCGTTTTTTTTCTGAGAAGAAACTGCCTCCAATACTATGAGTCTTGACAACCTGACTAATCGTGATAGTCCCCTCCTCCAGCAGCCTGACTCCTGTCTCCCCTTTGCCAGGCTCTGGCTGACTTTCTTTGAGTTAGCTAATCCTGCAATCAAAATGTCAGGACATACGTAACTCTACTGACAGAGCACGGCCATACTGGTCATTCCTGCAGTACCAGTTATGGGCCATGCAGTGATCCACATCCTCTTTGCATGTGATTTCTAATCCTTCACACCAATGCTGGAAGACAGATATTTTAATTTATACTTGGGGAAACTGAGACACAAGGAAGTAAGGTAACATGCTCAAGACAATAAGTAGGTGGGGATCTAAGATTTTAAACCCAGGTATCTCTGTCTCTAAAGTCTTACAACACTGCTTAGAAAGTTCCACTTTAGGAGGCATGTACCAGCTTTGACTCCTCAACTCCCCTCTGAAGAATAGAGACATCTTACCCTGAGGCCTGAATCTGTGGACAACAGTGCATTTCAGCCTCTGGCTGCTCTCCTTGAAAAGCAAATCTACGCCCGAGTTAGACCTTGTAGTCTCAGTCTTGCCTTCTTGGTTGGTCTTTCTTCCCCTCTGGCCCAAAGCTGCGCTTCTGGACTATCTTCTAGTATATACACATGATTCATTTGCTGGCTGCAGTTGAAAGATAACTTTGGGTCTAAATTTTACCAAAGAAATGCAGTGACTTTTTAGTTTGAGCTCTATTATTGCCAAACCAAAGGGCATACAGCAACATTTAATGTACTAGAAAGCAAAATCCAAAAAGACCTCTGAAATTGGTTAAAGTAAACCTTATCCCAAAATCTATAAAATGAAAACTTTGTATTAATTTCTTTAAAAAACACCTTATTAATATTTCATAAACTTTATAGGGCCAGTCCACAGTTGTGAAATTCAGTGTCAGCCTGAAAGCAATTGAGTTCAGCACCAGAGGTGAATGATGTCAGTTTACCACTGAGAATTATTTATACTTCAATAAAAAATTTCAGAGTCAAGATTAACCTAGCTGATGAGAAAATTATGTTAATGAAGGAAAAGTCAGGGACTTGATAGCTGTGTGGGTCAATTAATTTTTCTTGCATCCAAGATCTTAGATATAAGTTCTGGAAGCGGCCCACCTGCCTGGGTTTTTTGCAATTATACACCAGCTGTGGCAAGGGAAAAAGTGCAGAATGGGTCAGGGCCAGTGCAAGAAACTCATCCATGCCTTGCTGGTGGCAAATCAAATGTTTTAGTCATTCCTTTGTTGATTCTTTCATTGATTTATTTATTAAACATATACTGAACCATTCCTTTATGTTATTGAGTAGGGTTTCCTATTGAGATATCACATAATTCATTTTCCCCCCAAGGATTTATTTGTTTATCTGAGAGAGAGAGAGAGTGTGTATGTGCACCAAGTGGGAGGAGGGGCATAGGGAGAGAATCTCAAGAAGATTCCCCACTGCTGAATGCAGAGCCCCATTTGGGGCTTGATCTTACAGTCCATGAAATCATGACCTGAGCCAAAACCAAAATTCAAATGCTTAATGGACTGAGCCACCCAGGAAAGCTTGTCATCTCCTTTCTCAGGCTGACAGCGATGAAGAAAATCATACACCCATGTTTCTGGCAAAAGGTCAAATTAGAATTCAAACCCGGGACTTCTGACTGTAACTGCAGTATTCTCCCCCCTGTACTGTGGCAATCAGCTGGGAGATCACCATCAAAACAGCTTACTTACTTTATAGGATATATATTTTTTTAAGATTTTATTTATTTGACAGAAAGAGAGAGAGAGAGAGAGAGAGAGAGAGAGAGAGAGAGAGAGAGAGAGAGGGAGCTCACGCACAAGTGAGGGGAGCAGCAGAGGGAGAGGGAGAAGCAGGCTCCCCACTGAGCAGGGAGCCCATTGTGGGACTCCATCCCCAGACTCCAGAATCATGACCTGAGCTGAAGACAGATGCTTATCCAACTGAGTTCCCCAGGTGTTCCTTTTAGGAGACCTAAATTCAGAAAACACAAGTCTAAAGTCACTGGTTATTGTATTGATAGTTTTTTATTCTATTTACCAAAGTTAAGATTTTTAGAAATGCTCTATATATCAATAAGAATGATCTAGACTCTCCAGATAATTGCTAAAAGGGTGGTATTCCAGTTTAGTCTCTAAAGTTCCACCAAAATCTATTCCTCAACTTGTGGGAAGAGATTAAAAGCTATATCACTCGAAATGGTGAAAAATTATTTTTTCATATCTTTTTAAATCTTAAGGATAGGTTGCTATTTATTTTTATAATCATTATACTAGCAATTACGAACTTTTGTGATTATAGAACTATTTATTCAAATACCTTGATTAGTTGTTCTTGAAGTGCCATTAAACAATTTACAAATGGTACTTTTTGTATTTATTTTAATAAAACTACTTTTATTGAGATAATATCCCAGTAAATTTTATAAGGATGGAGCAGATGTTAAATTTTTCAGGTAACTCTGTCATTCTGAATTTTGGTTTATTTTTCAGTTATCTTTACCTAATTTAATATTGTAGGCCTAAATTTCATTAAGAATTTTTTTGTTCCCATAGAAATACTAAAAATTTGGATTTTTAAAAACTAGACAAATTTATTCTAAAGTTTCTTGAAAAAATGAACACTAATAATCTAAAAATGCTGAAAATGACAAATAATAAGAAAATACCAGCCTTATTAGATGTTCAAACCTATTATGAATCTATAAGAATTAAAATAACATAGTCCTGGAATATGAATATAGACTAATCAATAGGAAACACAAAACCCATATACCCAAATACATAACATAATTTAGTATATATTAAAGGTAACATTTAAAATAGTGGGCTAACTGGGGTGCCTGGCTGGCTCAGTGGTAGAGCATGCAATTCTTGATCTCAGGGTTTTAAGTTCGAGCCCTACGTTGGGTGTAGAGATTGCTTAAAAATAAAATCTTAAAAATAAATAAATAAAATAGGTAACTGACTAATGGCGCTGAGACAAAATGCTAGCCAACTCACATAAAGGGAAATTCCTATGGTTCTTAAACATAAGAAAAAATGACTAACCTCCCTTATAATAAGAGAAATACACATTAAAACTGTAATAAAATATCATTTTTCACCTGTAAACCTAGCAAAGATGAAAACACCCTAATAAAGTGGTAAGAATGTAAATTGGTAGAACTTTCATGGGCAACTTATCCAAATCCATCAAAATTTAAGATGAACACAACTTTTTACATAACAATTCTATTTCTGGATTCAGAGTAGAATTATATCTTTGGGAGGTAATACAAGAACTTACACATAGTTGCTGTATCCAGTAAAGAAATATGAGTGGCTAGGGGCAAGAGAGTGAGATAAATTGTTTTTTCTCCTATATATTTTTTGTCTTCTCAGTTTTATGCACATGCGTATTCATATATTATCAATTCAAATATAACCCTTGAGCCAACAAATTGATTTTTCTATTTATTTAATTTTTAGTCAAATACAAATTCACCATGTAAAATTTCAGTTTTACATTTTATTCCTTTTTTTCCTGTGTAGTTTGTTTTTCAGGTCAGGTTTTATGGCTTTCAAATCTCCAACAAATTTTACCAAGTGCCAGTTTTGGCCATTGTCATTTTAATTTTGTGTTGATTATTATTAATAATTAAGCTAATAGGCCTATTTTTTTGTTACTCTAAAAGAAAATTCTGATCATTTCTCTCCTGTATGTACTCACAGTCATCATTGTCAAAGCAAGAGCAAAAATTTTAAAATATCTTCAGCTTCAAAATAACATGGTCAATAACCTTCTTCTTTTAGATAACTTTGAGTGTTATTTTGAAAGTCATCTAAATAATTTCCTTTCTTTCCAGAAGCTTTTGTATAACTATTTTCATTTATATTCTCTATATAAAAAGAAGTCTTGGCATAGTTGCAGAAAGAAGTCTTGGCATAGTTGCAGACAGATTAGGGAGAAATATATTGGAAAAACAACCATACATACGTATATTTTTTTATGAAGGTAGATCTGTGCTTTCAGGTCTCAGAAATCTGGCAGCATCCAATGTCTCTCAGTAAAGCAGACCATAATGGTGGACCAAGTAGCAGACTAATATTAAGGCTTCATGACCCCTAAAATGAGAGAGGTTCTTATTTGTAATATTTAAAGAATCCACCAATGATTAGAAAGGTCGATATAGATAATCGTTTGGACATACATAAAGTTTCGTTAACTGGGCATTTCCCCCAGTTTTGTTTTTTTTTTTTAGATTTATTTATTTATTTGACACAGAGAGAGAGAGATTACAAGTAGGCAAAGAGGCAGGCAGAGAGACAAGGAGAGGAGGAAGCAGGCTTCCTGCTGAGCAGAGAGCCTGATGCGGGCCTCCATCCCAGGACCCTGAGATCATGACCTGAGCCGAAGGCAGAGGTTTTAACCCACTGAGCCACCCAGGCACCCCTCCCCCAGTTTTTATAGATCTAATCATCCAGAGTTGGTCTGACATAATTCAATATATCCCTGGAAAATTACAGAAGTGGACCTCCAAAAAATTGTTTCACTTAACAAACATCCATTGAGTGCCTCCTTTATATCGGGGTTAGGGCTACACAGATATTACATTTATAAAGATAATAAGACCTGTCTCTGCTTATTGATGGATGCTGGCATTTGTTTAACTCTTGCAGTTTCCTTTTACATGGCCAAGTAGGTGGACGCAGATGTATGTGGTTACTTGCTAGGTCATTCATATAGAGCCCTGAGGTGGTGCAAGTCTTCAGCTTTAGAGAGAAGCTTAAGAAAACTTTTCAAGTGTTTTTTAATTTTTTTAATTTTTATTTCTTTGGATTTATCATTTTTTATTGTACTGAGAACACTTAACATGAGATCTAAGCTTTTAATAAATTTTTAAGTGTGCAGTGCAGTATTGTTAATTCTTACCGAAGTGTTGAACAGCACTCCTCATTCCCCACCATCCCACCCCCTGGCATTCTACTCTATTCTTCTGTGAGTTTGCCTATTTGAAATGACTCATGGAAGTACAATCATGAAGTTCACTCTTGGAATTCCTTCTGTATCCTGTGCCATTAAGATGCCAATTGATTGCTAATTGCTCTGCATTATCCACAAGCCGTTACAAACATTTTTAATGGCATGCTCTTTACTGTAATTCAGGGGCAGTGACTGCTGTCTATCTGTACTTTGGAACATTTCTTTCTGAGCCTGCAAACGGTTTGCCTGGCATGCAGGGGCCTGAGGAAGCTTAGCAGAAACTGGGTCCCATAAAACATAATCCTGCCACACCCTGGAATGGATAGATAGCTATGTCATGCCAGTGTGCACACGGGGCCTGAGAAGTGGGAGACTTCTAGGCCAGAATTGTGAAAGGTGCTACTGCATGGCTGGTCAGTTCCACCAAAGGAGAAAACCACCTGAAAAAGGCCAACATATGAATGGCTATGAAAATCACGTTTTCCTTCTGTCAGAGTTTGTTCTGTGTACTGAGAATAGAGACTGAAGCGAAGTAGACATGACAGCAAGTTAACCTTGCTCTGCCTAACAAAGTGTCTGTTTTGAGTTCAAGATTTTTCTGTATCAGAGGTAAATAGCTTTTGCTCTAAAGCAAAAGTTTAAAGTGTGTGTGTGTGTGTGTGTGTGTGTGTGTGTGTGTGTGTGTGTGTGTTTTAAATGACTATGGCTTATTTGGGCTTGATAACCAGAACTGTGTGTGATGGATAGAGTGATAGAAAATTATCAAGCATTAAAGCAACATGAACTCTTGCTTCAGATGTTCCTGTTGTTCCATATAGATTCTCAGGGGAGGCTGGAGGTAACTGAGCTAGCACTGGTGAGAATAAAGAATACAGTTAGATCATTTATAATCTGGAATAGTTTTAGCTGGCTTGGCATTGATCACATCTTAAATCATCTCCCCAAGTCGACACATTCTTCTTTTTTGATTAAAGGCAGACTAGATGGCTTGAAGAATTGTTTTATCTACAGTTGTTCTCTAATCAAGGAGGACGAGTTCCCTAGCACCGTGTGACCATTCTCACTGTATCGTTGATCATCTCACACAGACCCCCAACTCTCTTTTGCTAAAACGAGGCCATTCCTGTGTTTAAGGATTGTTCTTGATTCTTTCCTAGATTTACCAGGTAGAGCAGAGTATCATCTTGATAAGAATAGTTCTGTCTTCATTTATTATGGATGCTCTTGCTGTCTCATGCAGACCCATTCTGCCAGACCAGGGCCTGCATACTCCAGCTGCTAAGGATGTTGACTGTTAGCTTACAGCTGTCCCTTCTCTATAGAATCACCCTTGGCTGAATGGGAACCTCTGCACCCTGGAGATATAACCCATCACCAGCTGGCAGCCAGTGAATAAGGGAGTAGAAAAAGTCAGCTCCTTGTCTCAAGCTAGGTCTAATTCTAAAGCGAAATGCATACTTCAGTGCTCCCCATGGGACTAGGCTGGAGTCAGACTCCAGATGGGACCACATAAAAGTTTAGCTTTCTTCTCCTGTCTTATTCTGCTGGTCTTCACTCCTATTTCCCCAAGAACACTAATGCAAGAATCCCTGTCTCAGGCTCTGCATCAAGAGAAACTGACAGTCACCATTATAAAGGGTTATGACAGGTAGGTAGGAGTGTGGGGATGATGGTGAGAGGGGAGAGGGCTTGGCACATAATTTACCCTAGTAAGTGTTTGTTTACTAAATGAGTGGATTTTCTGGGCTTGATGCTTTGATTGAAAGTGGAACAGCTATCACCCTTCTCAAGTAGGGCCAAGCTCCCTGATTTACACCTGGGTTGGAAATGAGATAACTAGGAAATTTTCATAAGGTTTTGTTGCTGTACAGAAAAAAAATTGATGACCATTAATAATGATATTAAGTCATCCACATGGGTTATTAAGCACCAACTTTTTTCAGTATGTCACTAAGTATCCAGGTCTGTGATAGGTTTGAAGGGCGAAAAAGTACCTTTTACCTTAGAAGTGAAATGAGTCTTGTTATCTCAATGTGGATACAAAACTTATTCAAATGAAGCAATTACAGATGTTACGAGACAGTATGTAGTCACATACTAAAATGTATTTTTATGAATAGTGAGTTCCAAAGGAGTTTGGAGAACTAAGAAACCAATGCAGGTATTGAAGAGTTAGGCAAGTCTTCTCAAAGGAATGTGTGTGTGTGTGTGTGTGTGTGTGTGTGTGTGTGTGTGTGTGTGTGTGTGCATGTGCACGTACACAAGCAGCAGGAAGAAAGAGGCCCTCCCAAGTAGAAGGTAAGTGGTAGAACTTACGTTCTACAACTAAAAGAAGTGGTAAGAACAAAGGTGTGGTGACAGCAGTGAGGATACCAGTGGTTGCCAGGATCAAGAAAATTAGAAAATAAGTTTCCCCTGGGCTTCCTTCCTCTTCATACTATGATCCCACTTTCTAATTTCCACTTACTGCTCAGTTGCCTGCTTATTCCCTTACCACGTGCTTTTTGAGTACCTACTCTGTTCCCCAACTGAAATATGTCTTAGGAACATGATCATGAACCCATCCTTGCTTTCAAGAAATTGATAGTCTCCAGAGAGATATTGATTGGTAAACAGTCAATACTAGAGGGTTGTCCCCAGTACTCTACAAGTACATACAGGGTGCTCTGAAAGAACAAAGGAGAGGCCTCTGATCCAGACCTGGGGGAAGGTCAGAAAAAGCCTTCCTGAGGTGATCTCTAATTTGAGACCTGAAGTATGGTTAGAAGTATGGTTACCTGGCAAGGTGAAGGAGGATGCAAGGAAAAACTTCCAGAGAAAAAGGAAAGCATGGTGTCTTGAGGAAAGATGGATTGGTGCAGTGTGACTGTTGGATATGGAAGATAAGGAGACAGAGGAAGGATGGAAAACATCCAGGCCAGATAGGAAACTGCCAAGTGCCTAAGCAGAGGAGGGTGGACTTTATCTTAAGGACTGATAGCCATTGACGGGCTCGAGCATTAAAGTGAAATGATCATATTATTATTTTAAAATATTGCTTTTGTTAGAGTAGGTTAAATATATTGGAAGAGCCCAAACAATAAGCTGATGGACACATTAACCCAAGTTATACTCCTCACAAATGATAGTGGCCATGGAGAGAAGTGAAGTGCAGAACAACATGAATTTGTGTTTTATTGATTTGGGGAGAAGAAAAGAATAATGGTCCAGGGTAATGCTGAAGAATATCATTAAAGCAAGTGGTGGGGATGATGGTGTTCTAATCAAATTATATGAGCTGAAGAGCAAGATTGGGGAAAAGATGTTAATAAGTTTGGGATATGATGGACTTCAGAATTTTGGGGATATTTGAATGGAGATGTTGAATAGATGAGTCTGGAAGTTAGAAGTGAGTTTTGGGGGTGATTAAATAGATTTTGGGTTTCTACAAACTGCTTACCTTATTGTCATCCTCCTTTGTTTAATGGTACCAACATCTACCTGATTGTTCAGGCTAGAAACACATTTATCTAAGGGGTCCATGAACTGACTTCAGAGGATTCGTGAACTTCCCTACAATTGTTTGCAACATTTTGGGCATGAGTGAGTATGTGCATTTTCCTGGGGCTGTGAGCCATAGATATTTATCAGTTTCTCCAAACTTGGGATCCCTGCTACATAAACTTCAATCTGTGTGAAACTAGCAAAATGTGGGGAATAACTTTAATATTTTCTGACTCACCATCTTAGTCTGTTCTAGGAGCTAACATCCGAAGTGTTTGGGGGCATCTAAGCATAGCAAAGATTCTTAACAGTCTTCCCTTCTTCATAAGGCTTTCAGATTTCTTGAGTAATTCTATAGGAGACACCTGGTTTGGTTGGGCATGGGGAAAGAAGTTAATATGCCCCCCACATCACTTGGAGGGAAGATGAAGAGGGTAAATACTGACTCACCAGCTCAGGTCTCTCCAAAAGATGACTCTTCTCTGCTGTACCCACATCATGGGGTTGCTTTACTGATTCTTTCTGAAAGCCCCTTGTTAGCAAGTCCATCTATCATCCTTGTTTTTAGCTGTAAGTTGTCTCCAGTTGCTAACGACAATAAGAAAGGACTTCAGTGCCTATCACACCTTCATGTTACTAATCTTAATTGACACCTGTGATATAATTTCTTGTCTCTCCCCTACATTCCTCTTAGTATTTTTAACTTCAATGGCTCCCCAAGGTCAAATCTCCTCAGACTGGTCTCTGAGGTCCTTTAAAAAACTGACCCCATCTACCTTTGCCAGTCTCAACTGGTACCTAAATAAAACAAGCTTTAATCAAACTGGTCCTGTCCTGTTATGTTATGATAATGTCTCCATGGTTCTTCTCACACCATGACTTCTTCTGCTGCAATGTCCTTTCTTTAATTTTGCTTTTTTCCCCCCAAAGATTTTATTTATTTGTCAGAGAGAGAGAGAGAGAGAGAGAGAGAGAGAGAGAGAGCGCACAAGCAGGGCGAGGGGCAGGCAGAGCAGGCAGAGCGAGAAGCAGGATTCCCACTGAGCAAGGAGTCTGATGTGGGGCTCGATCCCAGGACACCGAGATTATGACCTGAGCTGAAGGCAGCTGCTTAACCAACTGAGCCACCCAGGCATCCCCTTTTCTTTAATTTTGATAGAAAGTCTTCTATTCATTCTTTAGCTCAACCTCACATGTCATCTTCTCCATCATATCCCACCCATTCCTTCAACAGGAATCAATCCCCTCTATGCCACTCCCAGCATGCATATAGTTAGCTGGTTCTGCCTTATTACACCAAGAGATTGTAAGAAATTGTAAAATGGACCTACACCTTGCTCATCACATAATCACCACCAGCCCAGGAAGGTGCCTTGAACATAGTAGATGTTCAATAACTCAGTGAGCCTGAGATGATGCATACAGTAGACTCAGATTATGGGAGGAGCTTTGAATGACCTTAAATTCTAATTCAATTAATAGTTACTAATGACCTGGAAAGAGAGGCACATGTTTCTCAGGGATTTGGTTTTGGGTTTTTTTTGTTTTTGTTTTTTCGCAATTGTTAAAAAAAAATGTTCCCATTGCACTAGGATAAGAAAATATATACTAAAGCAAACCACGAGACTATAACAAGAAACCTGACTCACAAATTATAACTGTTCGGTAGGGGACACTGTGTTTGTCGGTATCTGGAGGACAAACTGAAATCATGTTCTTGGACATAAAACACAATCAACAAGTGGGGACATGGACTCTGAAACATCAAGTGAGGGTGTCCCCCAGAAATCAAGTGCGGCCTGTGCTTCCCAGAAATTAGCATCATACCAGGTTCCAGCACTCCTATTAGGCTGTGTAGTAGTGAGGAGGCAGGAAATGAGGTAATCAGAGCCAAATCCTGGTAGAGGAATGAAGCCCTTAAGGATGTCCATTGGGAGGTTGCACACCCTGCTTTGTATAGCCCTGTGGCCGATGCCATCAGGCACCTGAGCATCTGGGCTGTGACAAAGCAGAGATTTTGAGTAAACTTGATCTTTAAGTGTAGCCCTAGGCAGAGGGCTTCAAAGAGTACCCAAGAACCTCTGAGCAACACTTGAAGACTTTGGCTAAACTAAAAAGCACTGATTTGTGTGAATAAAGGCTTAGATGTTCTTTAAACAGCTCGCTTCACATGCCTGAACCCTATAAACAATGAGACTAGTGTAGATGTATGGTGCTCTAAATATATCTGGAAGATCATCTTGACACACCTAAATTTAATTTGGCTTGCCACATTTTCAAAAGTCAGATCTAATAATGTCCATGCATCACCCACTCCACAACACCAACTACGTATACTTTCAGCCACTGCCACACCCACACCCTTCCCCAGCAAATATGCACACACCTGCCTTGTGGCCCCACACCCAGCTCCCTCCCCTGTACCTGCATACACAGAGGCATGTGTGCCTGCAGATGCTTACATCTTCATCAAAGCTGGAGATTGTACACATTCTTCTTCTCCTTCCAGCCTATCCTGAGTCATGCAGCTGTTCGGGGTCATTCTCTGACCCATCAGCTCTACTCTAGGTGGAACAGCTGTGGTCAGAAACTTGGCCAGGACTCCCTGCCAAGAGGGGGTTAGAGGTGGCCAAGTGAACAGCTATTGAAGAGAGCTGTGGAATGTGGGTGGAGCCACAGGAGAAGGGGCGCAGCTGATGCCACTTCAAGAAGAAGGTGGGAAGCTCCACTCCCTTCCCAGCTAAGGGACTGAAGGCAGCTGTGTGCTGCTGATGCAGGGGGAAAAACGAGATGGGGAGCTTTGCTTCAGATGCAGCACCTGCTGTGTTCTGGAGGGCGCCTCCAGGCCGTCCCCGGAGTGTGGGACTTGCTCCAACACTCCGGGTAAAGGCAGAACGTGGTTGGCTCTTCCACTGCTCTGGTAAGGCCTTTGGCCAGACAGATTTGGCAAAGTTTATTGAGTTTCTTTGTATTTGAGGGCCAGTTTGTGATCATACATAGGGGAGTACACAGTTTTTCATGCACACCCATGTTAATTCAAGCGCATAGAGACAACGGCTCTTGGGGATAGTTGTATAGATTTCTGAGCAGTAGGAAAAGCTGAGCATTAGCAGGGGTCAGCTAAATGCCTACAGTTCTCACATACAGACCTGCCTTGGCATGGAGAACCCCACGGTTAATCAGACATCCTCCTCCGCTCTACACCCAACATTGTCTTCTTGCTCCAGATTGCTTATTCCAGGCCAAAGGATGCCCATGGTACATTGGACTGCCATACTGTTGGGGAACATGTGATATTTGAGAGCCTCTAATAAAGCAACAGCAAATTCCAGCCTGCTTTTGAAACACCAATGGTCATCCTAAGTACCAGGGTTGCAGTCTTCAATGCAAGGGTTCACGGAGATTATTTTTAAAAGACTGAATTAGTTGTTGGTATCTACCACTTTCATGCCCTCCACCCCCCGCCATCCTAGCTTTTCACTGTCTTAATTTCTCTCTTTCCTACATGCCCAATGTTCTTCTGTAGCTTCTTTGATAGTAAGGCCTCCATTAGGTTGCTCTACACAGAATAATCTTTCCCTTGTGGTATTCCAGATGGCCAGTTAGCACCAGTAGCAATGTTAAGACTACAGAAATCAGGCTTACCAAGGAGTTAAAATCCAACCTCTGGGCACTCATTTGTCTCTGGTACATACCTCCCAAATTTTGAGCCCTTGGGACCTTTTCCTTTATCCTCTCCTGGGCCCCAGCTGACCCTCTCCCCCTCCTTGATTCTGCTGCCGGTGTCAGAGTTGTATTGGATCTCTCTCCTTTTCAGCCATTTCCTCAGCAACAGCTGCTTTCAGGGTCTGACTTCAATCTCCCCATTCACTGTGGACAAATCCATAAGCCCAACCCATCTGCTCCAGCCTCCCACTATGCAATTCCCTTCTTGGGCAGGGAATAAGCAACAGAGCTTAAAAATTACTGTTTGGATTGAAAAATTATTCCTCTCATTCAGTATCTCTGATCAAAATTCTTCTCTCAAAATGTGACATTGGGAGGACACCATTTGTGAATGTAAGAATTCATACCCAAGTATGAATGGCTACTAGTGGTTAATCCAATTTATTATTTTCAGAAAGAAGTATTTCAGATGAAGGGGACTTCCTTCTGATTTACTTGAGAAATAAGGCCTTTTCTAGGTTCCCAATTTCTAAGGAATCTGTCCAGACACATCTGGTCCCCTGATATCAGCATTTTTATTCCTTTGTTTCTGCCACGGAACACCGATTCTTCTAAGCTCTGATACGGTAACCCTCTGGATAACCATATTCCTTGGCCTCTTCTTCAGGGTGGCGCCTGGATCTTTCCTTGACACCCAAACCTCAGAAATCACTCTTCCCCACCAGGCTGCCCTCTGATACCCTTAACTTATCACTCTATTATCTTGTTGGGAAGTGTGAGAAGATGAACTCTTCTCCAAAATGTTCTGCCTGATTCATACAGTCAGTGTTTGTTCCTAGAGCAAGGTTGTTGTTGAAAATTATCAGAGTTCATAGGAGTCACTTGTCATAGGCCACTTTTCCTCACCTAAACCCATTAATAAAGTATCTAAGGATCCACTGTTTACGCTCCTTCACTGGAGACCTGGACATAATACTGCATACTTCACACATATTTAATTGTCATCTTTACCCCCTAAGATGGTATTTGTCCTATATAATAGTTGAAGAAACAAGATTTAGTTATATTAAATAATTTCTTGAGGTCGTCTAGCCGGCAAATGGCTGTTTTAGGGTTCAAATTCTGCCTGCTGTCTAATTCCACGTTCCTTCCCCTAAACTAATTTGGCTAGGAATGATGTGCCATGATTAATAAATCTCGATGTTTTTCTCCCTTTAAATTTGAAGGCCATCTTAGTGACTAATGGGAACTTTGTTCCTCATTCACAACATTCCACACAGATTATAAAGTTAAGGACCCTGGAGACTGGCATGACCTCATTCTAACTGACCAGCTGGCTCACCTCAGCCCTCAGCCTTTCTTGGCTAGCCGCCAATAAGCGGGACAAACCTGTCTTATAACCATAATTGTTATTACAGCTATATTCTCCACAGAACCAAAGATGCAACTTGTACTTCTTTTTGTTGCAAGGGACTAATACTTATCTGAGAACCAAAGAGTGAGCTGAACTTGAGAAGTTCAAGTAAATGTACAGTTTGCTCCTGGCCCATGGACAGAACTTAAGCTGGGATGCGCAGCTGGGAAAATGTGCTGGGCCCTGAAATACAGATTCCCAATTTGTGAATTTGTGAGGCTTTATAATAAATACTGTGACGGTTGTTACTTAGCAGCAGCTGATATCATCTGCCAGTTTTGCATATATTCCTCCTCGTTTTCTAAGGCAAACCACAGATGTTTTATCCCTTGAGATCGCACCTGCAGACCTAAAACCATTTTTTCCCCAAAAACAACACCCCCCCAAAACAAAAAACCAATGGGATAGCAGATGTTTTGAAGTCGGAACAGTTATATGATGAATGGTGGCGGGGCGGGGGGGACACTTTTCTGCTATTCCTTTATCAGTACAAATGCCAGAAACTGACTCTTCTTTTTACTAGGATACAAAAGACTGGCAGTCATGACTTTTTCTGTTTCCTCTAATCTAGAGGGCAGTCTTGAAGTTTTATTTACATAAAAGATGATGGGTTTTATTCCAGCTCTGAGATTCAACTCACCTTTAATAAATTGTTCTACAGTATTCCTGCCTGACCCACTGGTATGAAATAAAGGAGCGCTTTTAAGTCATATGAGGGCACCACATTTGCTGATGCAAAATGTGTTAGTCTGAAAGGAAAGTTAATTAAGCAATAAGATATGACATGACATGAATTATTGTGTAATAACTCATGCCTTCAGCATAGCTAGGCACAAACCTGAAGGCCACGTACCCCTCCAGCATCTAGGCATGAGTTATGCTACAATAACTCAAGCCCTAGAGTTTTCCAACAAAGCAGTGGGGAGAAAGGGAGAAAAGAAAACCAAGGACAAAAAATTGATCTCATGCAAGCAAGAAAGATTGAAATGGGGTCTTTGTTTAGAACTATACGTCTTTCCATGAAAGCAAGACACTGGTGACAAGAATCTGAGGATGGAATTCACTGGGAGTCTTCTGATCAGTGAAGACACCACAAACTTCCAACTTAAGGATTAGTAAAACATGTTGGAAAAAATGCTTTGCCAGAAGAATGGGCACTCGGAAATTTAGCAAGTGCGATGGCTTCTCTTTGACTCAATGGGGGAAATAATTCATCTCTTTAAAACTTTTGAAATGTCCCTTTCTGTCCTCTGATTCTGGGGAAATAAATGTCCTGAGAATCGGAAGGTGTGAGTCAGGAGAGAGAGGACTCCAGTGACCCCAGGCTTCTGCATCTTGAAAACAGCATTTCCCTTGCTATATCCCGCAGGAAACTGGAGTTCAGTTTTGGGCAAGAGCTAAGGCAATGAAGAGAGTTTCCTTCTCCAGGTTTCAGTTTGACCTGAAGAACTAAGGACAAACCGTGTAAAAGCCACAGCACAAAGATTTAAACAGGATGAGTCCACTTGGTAGCAGATACAAAAAATGGGCACAAAACGAGGTCCTCAGAGACATCCTCCTGCTTCTTGTTTCTTTTCTTCCTCTCACGGGTCTATTGATTTAACAAATGAGGCTGTACTTGACCGGTCCCAATTAGTGTATGTGGCCCCGTTAATCTCACAGCTGGCTAGCCTGATGGCCAGTCAGGGTGCTCTGTTAAAATGCAGTTTAATCACAAGTCATCTACCAACAAAGCAGGAGCATTTGCCTCCATTTAAACATCGACATAGAGAACTGATGGAGATTGACAAGAAGATGTCCTGTCCAGCCTCACTCAGCTCAAGACGCACACAAAACAGCTTTCCTCCTTCCCTTTCTCCTTCAACCTCCAGCCCCCGCCTGCACAGAGATGAGCAGTTCAGCAAATCTGCGACTTGAGATCTTACAAGTTTGCTGGTAACATTCCAAAATTCATAGTCAGCCCAGGCCTCCCTCCATACGACTAACATATGGTATTAACAAATTTTATCAACACTGTATAAAGGGAACAGCTCCAGAATGTGTTTCTGTTATTCTTACAGTTACTCTGTTGCCTTTCCGCATGGCACTGATATTGCTTCTCTTTGGTCCTGTTTGAAATGCTGATTTTAACATTTATTTCTCCTCTTAAAGGGCTTCCTCGTTACTTTCTTTGGTAAGTTGCAGTTCAGTCTCTTTGTTGAGCAGGTGTAGATCTTAGAATTTCCCATTCATCTATAAAAACCTACAGCGGATTGGTTAACAAATTCTCCAAGGGAGGGAGAAAGCGGTTTTGATAAACAAAGATGGTCTAAAGCAGGGGGCAGCAAATTCTTTCTGCAAAGGGCCAAGTAACAAATAATTTTGGCTTTGCGGTCCTGCGGCAAATTCTCAGCTCCACCATTACAATGTAGAGGGAGCCACAGACAATACATGAGAGAGAGACCTTTTTTGAGTTCCAATAAAACTCTACTCATGGAATGGGTAGGGGGCTGAACTGGGCAGGAGGGCCATAGGTGACCAACCCATGGTGTAGAGTCCAAGGGAAGTGGTCCAACTTACCAATTCTGTTCTTTTACTTTTTGATTATAGTTTCTCAAGAGCTGAGAGGAAAATGTGAAGGCAGGAATGTCAGCACATGGTAAGTTCAGTGGTATAGTGGTAAAGGATTTGGAGTCTGATAGGTGAGTGAGTGAATTTTGGTCTGTCTACTTCTTCCTATGTGACTTTGGGAAAATTACCAAACTTCTCTGAGACGTGTATTCCTTATCCTTCAAAGGGTAATCATAATGTCTAGGGCAGGGGCAGTTAGCTTTCTGGACACCTCTGTCTCCCCTCACTTCCTGGGCTTACAGCTAAACTACATTACCCAGGCTCCCTTGCAGGGAGGGGTTTCCTTGTGGTTAGACTTACCAAGAGCATGTGCAGAATGTGTGCTAAGTTTGGGTCTAGTCCTTCTTCAACCACACTCTTCATTCTGCTGACTGCAACCCGGACGTGGCTGTGCGGCCTTCAACACACTTACAAGAGCAATCCAATACAGGACTGGGGAGATAAGAGGGAAGAAACCCCTCTCAAGAAGAGGAAGAGGCCCCCAAACATTGCTGCCCGATGAGCTGAAACACTCACTGGACTGTTTTGTGAGAGAAAAAGAAATATTGTTCTTGAAGTTACTGTTTTCTTACTTCAACAACTTGGCCTAAAGTAAACAATACAATATGCTCACATGATTATTATGAAGACATAAAATAATTCATGCAAAATGCTTGGCATTTAATGGGCATTTAATAAAGGGTAGCTTTTATCTGTTTTATGATTCAGGTGGACAATAATACAATTGACTGAGACAAAGGTTCAGCCCATTGACATGAAGTGATCTGATTGGTGGATGGGACGGGGGCTGCCCCCCCAGTGTAGATTCTATCTTCTCTGTCAGCAAATGGGAGCACGTTAGGGAAGCATGGGGACCTGCTGGGTGAGCAAAAGTAAGTGAGAATATCAGCTACTTAGTCTAGAGGTAAGGGAAGAAACAGAGAGAAGTTTCCACCAGAGTTACTACATAGATATGTGTGTGTGCTTTTGTGTGTGTGTTTGTGTGTTTATGTGTGTGTGTATCTATATACACACAATACTGTGGGTTTTTTGCATTTAAAAGGCAGAGAGAACCCCTTGGCTATTCCTTTGGAAATATGTTCTATACATTTTTATGTCTACTTCTGAAAACATTTATTTCAATAAAGAACTTGTGTGGAATGTGTTTTCTTTTGGTATATGATCATCTTTGTGAAAAATTTTACTTTGTAAATAATACATTAAAATTGAGAGTCCAAAAAATAAAAAAAGAAATGAGAATAAAAACATTTATAACTGCACCAACCAGGATAAACCCAGAGTAATATGTTGATGTATATTATTATAGCCATAGATGTAAAATAGTCATAGGGTATATATAGTTTGGTTTCCTGAATTTAATATAAGCATTTCCCATATCATTACATATTCTTTTAAATATTTTCTCAATGACTGTAGAATGAATATATCCTTATTTATGCAGCCATCCTCCTAAGATTATTTCTAGTTTTTCTTTAGTAATGAAAATTATTATACATAAATTTATGTCATAGGACTAATATAATAACTTAATAACTAACCATCTTATGTTCATTCTTTCTGTTGTGAGAATAGTCTTTGCAAAATATAAAGCTGTTTATGTCACCCTCCAGCTTAGAGTCCCTAAAAGGCCTTCTTGCTTTGTGATAAAAGTTGGTATTGTTGCTATAACCTTCAAGACCTTTGAAATCTGGTCCTTGCTGACATTTTGAGTAATATTTTCTGTTTCCTTAGATCCTTCACTTCTCTATTCCTTAGATACTTCTTCCCAAAATTCTGTTATTTGCAGTTGTATAGATATGCTATAATTTCCCCAAAAAGCCTCATGCATATTTTCTGTCTGGAAGGCTGACTGACCCACCCAAATGTACCTCTTTAACTATAGCTTATTAGTTTTTTTAGGACTTTTCATTAACTTATTTATTTACCTCCAGTTTTATTGAGATATAATTGACAGGTAACATGTGTAAGTTTAGGATATATAACAATGATTCAATATATGTATATATTGTGAAATGATCACTACAATGATTTCCATTAACAGCGATCACCTCACATACTCATAATTTTTTTCTTTATGATAAGAACTTTTAAGATCTACTTTCTTAGCAACTTTTAAATATACATCACAGTATTGTTAACTACGGTCATCTTGTTGTACATTACATCTTTAGAACTTACGTATCTTATAAAACATAAGTTAGACACATAGACCAATAGAACAGAATCAAGAGCCCAGAAATAAACCCATGTATATATATATATGGTCAACTAATATTTGACAAGGGAACCAAACATATTTAATGGAGAAAAGACAGTCTCTCCAACAAATGCTGCTGGGAAAATTGGATATTTACATGCACAAGAATGAAACCAGACCCCTATCTTACACCACTCACAAAAGTTACTTTGAAATGGATTAAAGACTTAAAGGTTGGACACCATAAAACTCCTAGAGGAAAACATAGGAAGAAACTCAGGGATACTGGTCTTGGCACTGATTTTTTGGTTATGATACCTAAAACACAAGCAACAAAATAAAACGGAAATAAGTGAGACTATGTCTGACCAAGAGACATTTGGACAGCAAAAGAAATGATCAAGAAAATAAAAAGGCATTCTACAGAATGGAAACACTTAAAAACCACATATCTGATAAAGGGTTAATATCCAAAATGTATAAGGGGCTCACAGAACTCCGTAGTAAAAAAAAAAAAGAAAGAAAGAAAGAAAGAAAGAAAGAAAGAAAGAAAGAAAGAAAGAAAGAAAGAAAGAAAAAGAAAATCAATTGAAAAGTGGTCAGGTGTGTCCTGAATAGACATTTTCCCATAGAAGATATTCAAACGACCAACAAGTACATGAAAAGGTGCACAAATCATTAAGGAAATGAAATCAGAACCACAATGAGATCACCTCACATCTGTCAGAATGGCTAGTTATCAAAAAGACAAGAGATAATAAGTGTTGGCAAGGATATATAGAAAAGGGAAACCTTTTGCTCTGTTGGTGGGAATGTGACTTGGTGCAGCTACTATGGAAAACACAGTATGGTGGTTTCTCAAAAAATTAAAGGTAGAACTACTATAAGATCCAGAAACTCTACTTCTGGATATATATCTGAAGGAAATGAAATCAAAGAGATATCTGCACTCCCATGTTTATTGCAGCATTATTTACAATAGCCAAGACATGATAATGATATAAGTGCCTTTTGATGGATGAATGAATGAGGAAGATGTGGTAGAGACATACAAAGGAATACTATAAAGCCATTAAGCGGAAGAAATCCTGCCATTTATTACAACATGGATGGAACCGAGGGCATTGTTCTAAGTGAAATAAGTGAGAAAGAGAAAGACAAAATACCATCTGATCTCACCTATATACGGAATCTTAAAAAAAACAAAGAGGGAAAGAGATTAGATTTATGGTTGCCAGAGGTAGGGTGGAGAAAATTGGGGAAAGGTGATCTAAAGGTAAAAACTTCCCATTGTGGTTCATTCTTCATCACTTCTTTTTTTTTTTTTTAATTTTATTTTTATTCTTTGCCCAAGGGGTACAGGTCTGTGAATCATCAGGCTTACATCTTTCACAGCATTCACCAAAGCACAAACCCTCCCCAATGTCCATAACCCATCCACCCTATCCCTACCCTCCCACCCCCCGTAACCCTCAGTTTGTTTTGTGAGATTAGGAGTCTCTTATGATTTGTGTCCTTCCCCATCCCATCTTGTTTCATTATTTTTCCCTCCCTACCCCCCACGACCCCCCACCCTGCCCCTCAAGTTCCTCATATCAGAGAGATCATATGATAATTGTCTTTCTCTGATTGGCGAGGGCGGTGGGAATCCACCTCGGGCAGAGACACTTGAGAATCACAGCAACAGGCCCCTCCCCCAGAAGACCAAGGGAGAAAACAAACAAACAAACAAAAAACCATCCAGTCAAAATCAAGTTCAAGATTGCTAAACATTCTTCATCACTTCTGCTCACACATTTCTTTCAGGAAGGCTTCCTTGATCCCAGGTTGTAAGTTTTTACTTAACACTATATACCCTTTGTTTCTAGTCTGGATCACAATTTTGATGAGAATATGTGATTGATCATTGCAAGAAATAGCAAGGATTCCTCATTGCAAGGATTGATCATTGCACTATCATTACAAGGAATGAGGTAAATCTTTGTATCAGTATGGAAAAACATTTATTATTTATCATTAATTTTAAAAAACAAGTGACTGAATATATATATGTGTTACGTATGTATAATATATACATATTATGAATCCATTTATATAAAAAATACATACACGTGGATATACAAATATTCATGTAATATGTGGATAACATCCGATTTTGAGCATTTGCTATGACTACACCTGGAGAATGGGAGTGTGGTCAGTGACAGGCAGGTGGGGTGGGAGATGAGGTGTGTGGTGAGGAATGTTTCTTTTTTATGTCCTAGAATTCTGTATAGTCTACTTTTCCTTCAAAGAGGTATTATTCTAACTATAAAAGCTTAAAATTATTCTTTGTTAATAGAATAAATGAAGCATGCTGACTTCCTGTTAGAATTCTAATTATTAGAATTTAATTTCACATTTAGCTCCTTCTTCCCCAGGTTTGTTCTGTTTAAACTTATTTTCAGTACATTAAAAAATATATTAGGTAAATGTTTATACTCTTCCTTCATTCTCATTAATCTCTCAAAGTTTTGCTCTTCTAAACTTTTAGAGAGCTTGTAAAAGTCACTGTCAAGTTGCCCAAGAATTCTGTTGATATATTGATTCAAAGAAGAGTAACTTTCAAAAGAACTATATCAAAATATTAATTAATCCCCCTTCATGACTCGGTAAGCTTTTTAATGTAAGCCCTACACATTTCTTGATGCCTATGTGTAAGTATTTGATATTAGTTTTTGATTTTGTAAATATTATCTTTTTTTCCCCATTGTATCTTTCTACCTGGCTTTTTATGAGAGAGGGGGAACCCATTGCTTTTGTCATTATTTATTTTGAATCTAACTACTTTGTTGGACTTTCTAATTAGTTCTTACAGTTTCCAGTTGATTCTGTTGGATTTTCTATGCAGACAATATAAACATCTACAAGTAATAATTTTTAAAAAATTTTTCTTACCAATAGCCATATTTCTGTTCCTCTATGCTTTCTAAAACAGTGGTTCTAAAAATTCTGTCTTACAAATTCCACAAAGTCAAATGATTTTTACAGAATGTTTCTGTTAACTTTTGTAAAACTCTTGTATCTTTTGTCAAGCTATGGTTGCAGCTAACGAATGAACATGGTGATATGAATGTTGGTTGGTGATTTTTTTATATATGTTAATGTGAAAGATGAAGGTTTAAAATGAAAACTTACTTTGAAATTTCACTTGGTTGTCAACCACATGAGGGACTTTCTTACTGAATTACTAAGTTTTCTAATTCTGGAAGAATTTCAATTTTTCATGCTTTTCACAGTGTAATGACTACTTTCATGATATATATTTAATCTGAATTATTAACATTTTCTCCATCATTTTTTATTGAATAAATTTGACATATAACATTATTTAAATTTAGGTATTCAATGTATTACTTTAATACATTTGTATTTAATATGCATATATTGTAATACGATTGATGTTATAGTAATATTTATCACATTACATAATTATACTACCATATGATTGTCCATATTCTACTGTGTATTAGTCTTTATGGCTTATTTACTAGCAATTGCTATTTGCACCTTTAAACATCAATCTCTTCCCCCTATCCCCCATCCTCCAAACCCTGGTAACCATCATTTTACTCTTCTTTTTTAAATTTGATTTTTTTTTAGATTTCACATATAAGTGATAGCATACAATATTTTTCTTTCTCTGTCTGACTTACCTCACTTAGCATAATCTGCTCAATGTCCATCCATGTTGTTGCAAATGGCAGGATATCATCCTTTCTCATAGGTGAATAAAATTCCATTGTGCGATATGTGCCATGTCTTTTTTATTGACTGTCTGTTGAAAGGCACTTAGGTTGTTTCCACATCTCGGCTATTGTGAATAATGCTGCAATAAGCAAGCACAGGAGTATCTGCAAAATCATGTTTTCATTTCCTTTGGGTAGATACCCAGAAGTGGAATTGCTGGATCATATGATAAATCTATTTTTAATTTTTGAGGAAACCCCATGCTGTTTTCCATACTGGTTACACCAGTTTACATTTCCACAAACAGTGTGTAAAAGTTACCTTTTCACTACATTCTCACCAGCAGCTGTCTCTTGTCTTCTTGATGGTAGCCGTTCAAACCCGTGCCAGCAATAGTTCATTGTGGTTTTGATTTGCATTTTTCTGATAATAAGTGATGTTGAGTATCTTTCATGTGCCCTTTGGCCATTTTGATGTCCTCTTGGGAAAAAAGCCTATTTAGTTCAGAAGACTGCCCATTTGTAAATAAATTTAATAAATTGTTTATTTTTTTTGTTATTAAGTTATGTGGGATCTTTATATATTTTGAATAGTAACCCCTTGCCCTATATGTGGTTTATTAAACAATTTCTCCCATTCTGTAGTTGTCTTTTCATTTTGTTAACTGCTTATTTTGCTGTGCAGAAGCTTTTGAGTTTGATGTACTTTCCATTTGTTGATTTTTGCTTTTGTTGTTTGTGCTTTTTGGTGTTACATTAAAAAAAATCATTGCCAAGGTGAATATTGAGAAGTTTCTTCCCTACGTTTTATTCTAGGAGTTTTTTGGTACCAAATCTTATATTTAAGTCTTTGATTCAAGTTGATTTTTGTGAGTGGTATGAGATTAGGAATACAGCCTCCTTGTTCTGCATGTGTTTCTGCAGTTTTCCCAGCACCATTTATTGTGGAGACTATTCTTTCCCCATTGAGTGTTCTTGGCAGCTCTCCATCACTGTCTAAAGTTTAGGTCAGGAGGCAGCAAACTATGGCAGACAGGCTAAATCCAACCCAATCCTTATTTTTATAAATAAAGTTTTATTGGAACACTGACACTGTCACACCCATTTGTTTATGTGTCATCTGTGACAGTTTTCATACCACAATGGCGGATACCATAGTGGTATTATGTCCCTGAAGACTAGAATATTTACTGTTTGGCCCTCTACAGGGAAAGTCTGCCAGCCTTTGATCTAGACAAATAATAAAGCAACAAATCAAATCCTGATTTTTAGTATTTGTCAACTTCAATGCTGTAAATACTCCAATCATGACCAATTAAGAGCTACTGATGTGAAGTCACTGAAGGAAGAGTTGGGAAGAGATATGCGGCAGCACACCATATTTCCACCATACAATAGCTGTAGCAACGTCAAAACCTGATAAGGACATGCAACAAAATATTCAGAAAGTAGTGCATTTTAAATATTTACTGTCTTTGATTTTAATATACTTTAATTATAATCTATTTATTTTATTTTTAGTTGTGACTATATTCAATAACTGGCTCATGGAATTCCTGACATTTTAATAATTGACTTCAGCTAGAAAAATCCCCACCCCTAGAATTTCTGATTCAGTAGGAATGGAGAGAGGTCTGAAAACTTTCATTTCTAACATGTTCCCAGGTGAGGCTAAAGCTGCTGGTCTGGGAACCATACCTGGAGACCCACATCAGTACTTTCTTAGGCAAAAGCAGGATCCAGCCTTTTTTTGAGATGGGTATTTTAAAATGTGTTAAAAAAAATTATCACATTTCTACTTTGCTAGAAATTTTTTTATTGTCGTTCCTATTAATTTGAAATTGATGTTGGGGTTTATCAATTGCTTTTCTTATGAGATGATTTATCTTTTCTTTTTGTGATCTATTTATATGAAATTTCTGTTAATGGGCACCTGGGTGGCTCAGTGGGTTAAAGCCGCTGCCTTCGGCTCAGGTCATGATCCCAGGGTCCTGGGATTGAGGCCCACATCGGGCTCTCTGCTCAGCAGGGAGCCTGCTTCCTCCTCTCTCCTCTCTCTCTGCCTGCCTCTCTGCCTACTTGTAATCTCTCTCTCTGTGTCAAATGAATAAATAAAATCTTAAAAAAAAAAAGAAATTTCTGTTAATACACTTCTTATTGTGAAACCATTTTCATTGCTGATATTGTCTATAATTGTAATAGTTTTTAAAATTTTGTTATCACACTCAATTTTATTTATCTAAGATTTTCCTTCATAATTGTAATTGAGATTGTTTTTGTTACTTCATTTGTTTTTATTTCTTGTAAGATTTTATTTTCAAGATTATACTAGATTCTCAAAATTAATTTTAAAACTTACCATCTGTTTCTATGAGCTAAGGTAGAGTTTATTCAGTATGGAAATTACCTGTTTCTTGAAGATGTGAAAAGTTTCATTGGAAGACACATCTGGTTTAGAAACATTTGAGAGGTAATTCTTTGTAATATTTTCATTTTATTCAAGGTGGTGTTTCTGTTCACACTATATCTATTTGGATTTAATTTGAATAAATCTTATATTCCTATGTAATTGATCATGTCATCATGATTTTCAATATTTTTAAACATCTCTGAATCTGCTCTCATTTTTAGTCTTGTTTACTAATTTTATAAATTTAGCATCTTTCTTTTTTCCTTGGCTAGATTTGTTATTTTGTAAATTTTGTTTTCTTCCTTTAAAAAGAAAATCTGATCTATTTTTTTTCTATTTCCTAATTTGTTTCTACTTTTCTCTTCGCATTTCCTTTTTAAAAATTTTCTTGGGTTTATTTCTGGTATTTTTTGTTAAACCTCTTGGATGGGGAGTTTAATTTAATTTTGGTTATTTAGTACTTTAAAAATTGAAAAACAGGGTGCCTGGGTGGCTCAGTGGGTTAAAGCCTCTGCCTTCAGCTCAGGTCATGATCTCAGGGTCCTGGGATGCTCAGCAGGGAGCCTGCCTCCTCTTCTCTCTCTGCCTGCCTCTCAGCCTACTTGTGATCCCTCTCTCTGTGTCAAATAAATAAAATCTTTAAAAAAAATTGAAAAACATATAGATCTGAACTGACCCTTGAACACAGTTTGACTGTTTTCATTTGTTTTGATATATAATATCATTTTTGTCCTTTTTTATTATAAGAAATATTAGTTTGCCTTTCTTCTGATAGTATTAAAAGTGTTTTATAAAGTTCTGGTGGTTGGAATTGTGTGTATGAGTAGAAAATGTATGGTGGGTGAGTGAAGGAATAAAAGAACTTTGGGTTGGTTAACATCTTGGTGTTCATTTATAGATTTGTTTAATTAGATTTAGAAGATGTGGTTTTAATAATTATTCCTTCTGATATTAATTGAGGCTTTCTTTGTGACCTAATAACTTTGATTTTCCAAACTGAACACTTGAAAATGTTTAAGTTTGTAGTATACTATATTCAATATACTTAGATCGGGTTAATTATAGTAACTAAATTCTCTCTAGCTACCTTGTTTGTATTGACTTTATAATCAAAATATTTAAAAATTTTCAAAATTCTTCACAATTTATTGAATTGTCAATTCTTTTTGTATTTATAATGGTTTTATATAATATTTTATTCCTTGTTTTTCTCTGATATAAAGGTTTATTTGTGATAGAGATAATATCACTATGAACAGTATCTTCAATAAATATATTACTTTTTGTCTCCCCTAATGTTTCTGCTTAACATGTGTTTGTAGAGACTACATTTTTAACTTTTTCTGTGTTATTTTGATATGAGTCTTATCTATAATATTGGATTTAAATAACATAAATGAATAGTCTTTGGTTTTCAATATGGGAACTTATATAATTTATATAGTTAATAAATTTCTAAAGGTTGAGAAAATTTGCAAAAATCATTGGTTTATTCCCAATGACATTTTAATGAAGTTATCACACAATCCATGAAATATAAAGTATTGTATAAAAAGTTTAGTCTTTTGAGCCAGCCAATCAGAGAGTAACATCTTTACCATTTGCTAATTTCAAGCCCTTGTGTATATTATTCTCTCAGTCTCGGTTTTCAATCTACGAAATGGGGTCAGCTCATCTACCTCATAATACTGTTATAGGAGAAAATGTACCGATTATGTCCCAGTAATACACCAAGCTCTAAGAAGAGTATGTTGCACTTAGTAGATATTTCTCCTGGAGCAGGCTATGTAGCTTATTTGTGTTCATAATTCTGATTCTTTGCATCATGCCTGACATGGATAAGAAACTCAAAAATTGTTTGCTGAGTGAATGCTAAAGTGGACAAACCTGTTGGTCACAATGCCTTTGACTCTCTAGCAAACAAAGGAAGAGATTCACTAGACGGTCCCACCCCAGGGACGAAGGCCCCAACAGTCCTTTCTGGGCAACAGAGATTGGACAAAGGAAAGGGCGTAAGACTTCTCTGACTGCTCTGATACACCAGCTCCACAGCCAGACCTGGCTAGAACATGAGTGGCCAAACAGCAGAAACTGAGTGGTGACTGGGGCTTGTTTCCAATTACAATCCCAATTACTGTTGGTTCTATGGAGTACCTGGTGTTCAGTAAGTGTTAAATGAATGGGAAAGATCTTGGGTATCAAAGCAGATGTTTTTTTGTCTGTGCTGAATTATGTCAGCTGAACTTGGATTTCAGGTGCAACTGTAGTAGAAATGTTTAAGCACTCAGATAGTGTTTCACCTTACGTTTCTGCTGATCCTCTTAATTTTTGTTCTCAAGCTTCTTGCCAGCCAGTTGCTTTGGGTGAGTGGTCAGTGATAGGTTGCTCTAGGGCTAGGGCCATACCTGAGGGCCGCCCTTTGTGCAGTGATCTTGACAGGGCAGGAATAAAGCTCTCAAGCTGCTACAGCTCACTCAGCCCAAGAGTGGCGTAGACTGGAAGTGTAGTAAAGTTAATGTTCCCTCAACCAATGGGGAATGGAGGCAGAGGATAAATCCCCAGACTCATGGCCTCTGGAGGATAAATCTGAAGTGTGTTCTATATGGTTCCTCAAAGGATCCCCAATAGAATTGAGTCCCAGTTTTCCTTAATGGTAATCAGGTCAATAACACATTCTTTAGTGGACTTTTTTTTCCTTCCCATCTGACTCTTCCACTTTTCACCCTGATTGCTGGGATCACTCCTCATGCAAATTATCTACACCAAGGATCTTTTCCCAATTTTGGCTTTGGGGGAAAGCCAAACTAAATTGGAATACAATACTATCTCTTTGCCTACAACCCCACCCCGCCTAGCACCAGCACCCTAGAGGACACAGCATTGAGAAGGAAGATACGTTGTATGTTCCTTTTTTTTTCATGGTTCACTCCAGCCTGAAAGAACCCCTAAGTCATTACTGAGAGAAGCCATGGAATTCTGTAAAACAGTTTTACTGTCTAAACGTTTTACTTTTAATTTAGTCATATCAACACTCATGAGGAAATAAGACTATGCAGACCAGTGTGGTTCCCTCCCTTTTGTTAAAGGTCTTGACCCTCCTATCAGTGTGAGAGCCAACATTTTCAGCATCCTGTTGACATAGCTTCATTACTCTGCGGCCTCAGGGGTGAAGATAACAGAGAAGTTCTGAGCAGTGAGAGTAAAGAAAACCTTAAGAGCTAGAAGCCTTGGATTGCAACTGGTCCCCTAAGTAGATCATGTAAAAATGCAATAGTAATATTTTCCACCACCACCACCCGCACCAAGGGAGGGAGACATTTTAGACCGTTTTTTTTTTTTTTTTTTTTTTTTTTTAATTAGGGTCTCTGATAGGATCGTCTTTCAACTCTTAATTGACTCAGGGTCAGTTCTACGAAGCAGAGATAGTTCAAGAACGTGTAAGAGAATGAATTTCTGAAGATGAAAACTCCTCTTTTTCAATTTTATGGCATCATCTGATATTAATTGGCTTTTGAAAAGTTCTGCTGTTTGAATAACTCAGTTTTTGGTTGGGACATTTTTTTCCCAACCAAAAACACACTCCATAAATGTGCTATTACAGAAGGAAAAAAACAGTGACTCAATTCTGATAAGTTCTTTTTGAGTATTGTTGATGATAATGTCTAGTCAGAGAGTATCCTAAGAAAAACTTAAACTGTGTACCATGTTTGGATGAACCTAAAACATTGTGCTTTCCATACGCACAATGGCGTGCTGTAGCCAGTCTGGAATACCTCTCACTGATTTGATTTTCAAGAGTTTTGCTAGCTGGTTATTAAATACAGCCATTATTAAAAATTAAATTGTACCAAACTATCTCTTTCACAGCCTTGTCAATCCTTGAATCCCTCACTGTGAGAGATTTAGTTTTTTGATTTAAGACTCTGTTTCTTGTTAAAAATACAAATTCCTTGGGAGGGGTAACAATGTCACATCAGTCACTTTATACTTGAGAACGAACAAGTTGAAAGGTCCTTTCGTGTGTGGAAGTGTGGATGGAGTGGAGGGCAGAGAGGACATGAGGATGTAGGTCTTGTTTTGGGAAGAAAAGGCTACAACAAGGAGAGAAGTTAAGGGATCAAAAAGGGGTGGGCTAAAACTATGAACATGGCACCTCAGTGTGGTTCGTGCTTCAAATCATTGTATTTAATGGTTGGATATCGAACGCAAAGATATCACATCGGGGGGCACCTGGGTGGCTCAGTCGGTTAAGGGTCTGCCTTTGGCTCAGGTCATGGTTCCAGAGTCCTGGGATCAAGCCCCATATCAGGCTGCCTGCTTGGCGGAAGCCTGCTTCTCCCTCTCCCACTCCTCCTGCTTGTGTTCCCTTTCTCGCTGTGTCTCTCTCTGCCAAATAAATAAAATCTTAAAAAAAAAAAAAAAAGAACAGAAGTCACATAGGGTTTTAAAGATCAGCACAAAGCTGATTCTGACAATCTCAGTGTCTCTGTGTGCCCAGGCAGTTCTGCAGTTTCCAAGAGTGCGGGCTTTGGAGCCAGAGGATCCAAGTTCAAGCCTAACTCATCCATTGATCTGTGTGTGATCTTATATATTTTCCTAAACACTGTGCCTCAGTTTCTTCATTTGTGAAATTGGGATAATGATGGGGTGGTTAGAAGAAAACATGACATTTAATAAGCACTCAATAAATATAAACTACTATTATTGTAAAAAAATTAAATTGTATAAATTTACACTGTAAAAAGTATACAGGGACACGTGGGTGGCTCAGTCAATTAAGCATCTGACTCTTGATTTTGGCTCACGTGCTCGCTTCGGCAGCACATATACTAAAATTGATTTTGGCTCAGGTCATGATTTCAGGGGGTCAATATCCAGCCCTGCACTGGGCTCCATACTTGGCAGGGAATCTGCTTCTCTTTTTCTCTCTTCCTCTGCCCCTCTCCCTGTTTGCACTCTCTCGCCCTCTCTCTCTTTCTCTCATTCACTTTCTAAAATTAAACAAATAAATCTTTAATAAATAAATTAAAAAACAAAAGGGATACCAAAAACAAAGTAAGTATAAATACCCCAAAGTTATCACTTCCTGATTATCTTACTCCATCTTGTTATTATTTATGCTCTTGAAGTTATTTACATCTGTTGCATCTGTAAAGTGGAAACATTACGCTATGCATAGTTGCTATTACATCCACAGTGGCTCAGAATGATTGAGGAAGTCTTTCTCTGGTATTCAAAATCTATTATTCAGTTCAGCAAAGGAGTGTGTCATTGGCAGTCATGGAAAGTTTTGACCTGCATCTTCATCATTTCACCTTTGTCTTACTCATTGATATAAACCTAAGTGAAAATATCAACTAACATTTATGGTGGCCCTATTCTCATTTATCAATTGCACGCATAGGTCAGCTATAGGTAGTAGAGTCAGGCAAAATTCAATTAATCCCCTCCTTGGTAATCGGTTGGTTCTATGGAAATTACAATGAAGAGTGTAGTATATTTTATTGTTATGTGTAAATTGTGTGCTAAGCAGACTTTATATCTGTAAAATTTATAATAAACTTATGTATGTGTATACTTTTTTCCTAAAGGGCCAGTCATTAAACATCTACCTGCATGGTACTGTACATATAGGTCAAGCAAGAGAGATGGAGAACATCTTGCAAGACAGCTACATGTGTGCCTTTATTTCCAAATGCTCTGAAATTCTTAATTCAGATTTTACCTAACATTACTTTTTGCGGGGCGCCTGGGTGGCTCAGTGGTTAAGCATCTGGCTTCGGCTCAGGTCATGATCCAGGAGTCCTAGGATCGAGCCCTGTATCGGCCTCCCTGCTCTGCAGGGAGCCTGCTTCTCCCTCTCTCACGCCCCCTGCTTGTGTGTCCCTTTCTCGCTGTGTTTCTCTCTGGCAAATAAATAAGCAAAATCTTTTTTAAAAATTACTTTTTGCTATAACGTTTATTATCTTTTTTGATTTTTAAGCAGTTGAGTTAAACATAATCATGAACCCCTCAAGTTTTTTTTTGAAATTTTAAAAAATTTTACTTTCTTTTTAAAAATTGAAGTACAGTTGACACACAATATTATTTGAGTTCAGGTGTACAACATAGCGATTCCACATTTAATGAGCAGTGCAAAATGATCATCACCACAATGTCTAATTACTGCTACCACATGAACTCCTAAAAGCTTGGAAATTTGAAGCAAGTGGAAAAGAAAAAAATCACCATGATGGACTCCATTATATTTTCTATATAACTTCTAAATTTTGAGTACTTATATAAATTTGATTTCATTCTTCAAGAATATATTCTACCTGTGAAATTGAGTGACTTGGGTTGGGGTAAAATTTATCATATCTTTTCTCATTAAAATTAGTAATTTTTTTCAACTAATATCTTTCCATTGAGAGACAGGATTTCATAAGAAAATTAAAGACCAATAGTGAGATGAAGGTATATATTAAATAAAACAGCATATATTAAACAGCATATATTAAAACAGTTTATGTAAAAACTTGTTTTTGTCTTCCTGTCTGAAAGTGTTTTAATACACAGGGCTGAGATTCGGCCAACCAACATCTCTGGTGAAGGAGTAAGGATTAAGCTGCCTGGGGTTAGTGGGATGCCTAGGGGCCACACTTGAGCATGGTCTTGATGAATTCACAGGGCTAGGATCTGCAAACATGAAGTGTTACCGGCCTTACAAACAGGATGAACATTCTGTCCTTGTATGGGAACTTCTTTTCCCAGCTCTTGGAGAATTCCAGGATATTCACCTCTCACCCCCTAGATGAATATTCAATGAGAATCTACTTGAGCCACTGGGGTACATTATTAACTAAAAATGGTTTTGTTTTGTTTTTTTCTCTAGGAGGTTAACTATCTTCATTCAGGTCTCAAGATAATCATATCTGATTCAATAGTGAAGTAAGGCAGGTTAGGTAAGAAATTGAGATAATGTTATAAACTCATCCCATAAAATGATATTTGCTATTTGAGATGATAGAAAGGCTGATTGGAATGTTTTGTGGGGAGATTTCAATAAAATTACTAGGCTAAGTACCAGTGGCCTAGGGGATGTAAGGCATATCCCTGACCCCAAAGATCTTCACAGGATGTAGAGGAAACAGAAAGGTGAAAAGTTAATAGCAATACTGTATTCTTGATTTCTTGCAGTCAAAGGTAGTTGTTTTTGGTTTTTTTTAAAGATTTTATTTATTTATTTGACAGAGAGAGAGAGAGAGAGAGAGAGAGAGAGAGAGAGAGAGAGAGACAGTGAGAGAGGGAACACAAGCAGGGGAAGTGGGAGAGGGAGAAGCAGGCTCCCTGCTGAGCAGGGAGTCGGATGTGGGGCTCTATCCCAGGACCCTGGGATCATGACCTGAGCCAAAGGCAGACACTTAATGACTAAGCTACCCAGGCACCCAAAGGTAGTAAGTTAATTTTGATTTTTTTTAGGTAAAATTCATATAAATTGAACATTTAAATCATCCCAAAGTACAAAATTCAATGGCATTAGTACATTCACAATATTGTACAACCATCACCACTGTTTTGTTCTCAAACTTTTTACCCCAAAAGCAAACCATATCCCAATTAAGCAGTCACTCCCTATTCCTCCTCCACCCAGTCCCTGGAAGCCACTAGTCTACTTTTTCTCTCCATGGATTTAAGGCTGGTTAGAGTTCAATTCTACACAAAGAACTGTTCCAGGAGCAAAAGCAAGAGTTCCAACCCCTAGGACACTTTTAACTAGCTGGGTGAAATTGAAAAAGATAGTTTGCCTTTTAAAGTTCAGGTTCTTTATCTATGGAATATACATAATAATACCTGATTTCTCTGAAGGCATGGGGCAAGACCAGGTGATCCATAGTTTGCTTTAAGCTTTATGATTATGTAATTTCATGGTATTTGTGAAAACCATGGATCAATGCTTTGCAACACACTAAAGTTTTATTTGTTTGTAACCTTAGTAATTAAACTATGGCAGGCCATCACAGGCCTACATTTAAACAAATATACTGTCATCCTTGCATACACTCTAGAGTATAGAGAAAAAAAGCAACCCTCCAAAGTGACCAGAAATTTTTTTCTGGAAGTACTATTTCTTTGTGTTGTGAAGATTTGCACTCATCATACCATGACATGAGGAGAGCAAGTAATTTGTCATTTTTCTCCTTATGTTTTTCACTCCATTAGAATGACAACCTGTAGGAATTCTGTACTGCTGATCTGTGGTTTGATTTGTCCCTCCACGACTGAAGGATTACTCCTGTTGATATAACCAAAGAGAAATGACTGGAAACATAAACAGTTCGCAATGTGTCAAAATAAGAGTCATAGAACTTCAGATACATACAAAAACGTCCAAACAAAGAGGAGAGTATCAACACAGGGGGGAAATCCACTGTCTCTTTTCTATCATTTGGTTTGGTTTGAGGCAGGATGCTGATTTCCTGGCCAGTTTGAACGCAGTTGTGAGATGCACTGGACCAGCTCTTCCTCCATAAGCACTCAATCATCCATTTATTGTCTGTTTGCTGACTTTCACAGCAGTATGACTCCCAAAAATGGCAGAAGGGAATCCTCATGGATTGATGGTCTCTCCCAAATGCACTTTTAGCACGGGGGCCCTTTAGGTTTGAAGCTGGAGAATGACCTATAGCTGAACTTCTCAAATTATAAAAGTTTTAAAGTTTTCTTAAATGTACTAAACATTAGCCAAACTCAGGACCTGGTCAGGAAGGCCTTCTGGTGACTGTTTCAAAGAAAAAATAGTTATCTATAAATGGCGGAGGAAACATCTGGATCCCATGGACTCCATCTCTCCTGTAAGCCCCCTTTCTGTTCCTCGACCCCTGCCTCCCCTCCTCCTATCTGTCTACATATTGTCAGGGTTTCAATTATGCCACAGTGGACCTGAACGGCCTATGTTGGGTTTAAACGAGAAGCCCCCACCGCTTATCAACATCCCTCATGATGAAGTCATTGAATCCTGGACATTTTAGCTTATATCTTCTCAGATGCTTGTGACCCTCTGTGGTTTCAAATTTTGAGGAGCTTTCCATGAAAATAAACCAGCACGAAGCCCTTGGGTTATTAGTTCTGCCTGGATCGAGTATTGCAAAGAACATAACTCTCCTTCTTTGAAAGGAAAACTCATGAAAGAAAGTTGTTGTAAGATTCTGGGTGTTCATTAAAGACATGTAACAAGTCAAAGAGAGCCTCAGTTTAAACTAAGCTGAGTAATTTAAGAAAATGTGTCCATAGCATAAAGGTACACATATGGATTGTCCTTACTCACTAACAGCTGTGTAGGATTTGCTGTTTCTTCCATGTTTTATGTGATGATAGTGGATGCCGACTCTTAGCTTCCAACACTGATTGCTATTCAGGGACTGGGATTCTGGATCTGCTCCAATCATGTGGAATCTATTTTGGACCCGTCATGTCACACTTGAACTCTAAAATATGCCTATCGGTGAAAGGTTCTGTTTATCTTTCTCTTTACTCAGGCTCACACAGAAAATGGAGTTCAGTCCTCACACCATCGGACTTTTGTTTCCCTCCAAAACCCTCTCTGAATCCCAGGCAGCAGGAACAGAAAGAACGGTTTTCCAAACTTGCCGATCGGGTGGCTGCTTTTCCCTCAGCTCTCGGGTCTCAGTCTTCTGCCCACAACTTGCCCGGCTCCTCCATTTTGCTCGCTCTCTTCTTTGCAAATCTCCCATGTGGGCAATTAGGACTGCGATTTACACTGGTTTTCTTCTGCTTCGTGCACAGCAAGCAGCTCGGTCCTTTCACAGGACTCACAGCTGTAGCTGCCTTTCCGGGGGAGGGAATCCACCCCTGAAAGTGGCAGCCTGCAAGGGATGCCAGAGAGAACATCAGGGGTGACACTTGGTAGTCAAGAAGCGTGCGTGGCGTATGGATAGAGGAGGAAAAGGCCAAGGGGGAGAGCACAGGCTTGGACTCACTGAGGCTAAGGAAGTAAGCGAGAATCTGGGGAGAGCGAGTACAAGAGTCGAGATAGGGCTAAGTGACCAAAGCCTGTCGGGCAGACGGCAGAGTTCTGCTTCTCACCCGCTGTGGTGGAAATACAAGGCCCGCTCTCCATACCTTTGTCAAGTTCCAGAGGATGGTGTGGTTCTCTTTCTGACTCTTCACTGTAACAGAAACGAGAGTAGGGTCCTGGAATTACTGTTCCTAGTAAGTTTATTTTGAACTTAGAAGCGTAGGCCATTTGATAAGGTTTTTTGATACTTGCCTCCTCTGAGTTCATGTTTTCCTCTTGCGGAGTAAGCCAAGAATGTAGTTCAGACTTTCTGGCAGCTCCATTTCAAGATTTGAGTCTGATACAGTCATCCAGCTTTGAGGGCCTAGAATCCTTTTTCTTGGCGAGGGGAGGGAGGAAGAGAAGGAGGAAATGTTCTTAAGACTTTCTAAAATGAGTGACTAATTTTAGGAGGAAGGCATTGCTTTGCTCTGGAAGGCCTCTGAATCCTCAAATTCTGATGCCTTTGAAAGGAGACCCCATATGCAATGTGGCATGATTGACAAGAAATTTGTTTGAAATGACGGAGAGGCCCTCATTAGGCTGGGACTCCTCACCATCTGGGTTTGAGTTTTGATAATGGGGTCAGGCTCTCTCTTGGTCTGTGCGTTGAATAGCTGAGCATAATTTGTTAGTGATTGTGGCTAAAACGCAAACATTTTTTAGTCACATTCACAGGAATTTGAGACTAACCGCAGTCTTGGGGCACAACAGTGAGAAAACGTTTTCCAGCTGCACTACTGTACTCGGCGACCCAGTTGAGAAGGGTTCTCACAAAGCTGCCAGTCTCACTCCGGGCTGGACGTGTGCCATTGGAAACAGAAGTGCAACTTTATCACTTGACTTCAAGAAGAGGTTTCCCAGCGGCATATGGAGACAATATACAAGACAGACCCAGTGGAGGAAGCTTTCCTTTCACGGTGGGGAGGTGGGGAGTGTGCCTCCCCCGCTTGCCCAGACTTGGGTGGGGGATAGGTGAGGAAGAGCGCTAAGAGGCAAAAGAGAAACCAGACCAGGATTTTTTCCTCATAAAAAACTGTGGGTGATTTGTGCTTGAATTACAGTACAACCGATGTAAACTCGAAGCTCCATACGTGCCCATGAGAAAGAGATTAAATCCAAGTAACCACCCCACAAACCAGCACCAACAACACCGTTACCATGACAGCAGTCACTCTTGGAACATTCTTCCAAGGGCTTCCTTTAGCTTGTATACAGCAGAACACCAAACTACTTTTTGTTGTGCTTTAACCAAAACCCACAGCCTCTTCAAAGTCGGAGGTGTACTTTCAACTTCTTTTGTCAATCTTAGTTATTTAGTTGAGGAAGGGGCAGCAGCCTTGGGTGGACATTTTGGAAGCACAGTGCTCAGCTCACTGGAGAATCTGGGACCTCCAGCCCCAGGAGCAAGTTTTAGAAGTCAGTCAATTAAAATATTTATTTTTTTTATTCATACTTTTTTAAAAAAGAAAGCTACAAGAACTAATACAGTCTGTGTGAGTATTCATCATAGTCCTGAGTAGGCTCCCACATTTGTAAAGCTCAGAAAAGTCAACAGAGCATTTATTTTCTCTGGAAACTGTGAAGAGATGGACACTACCTCTCAGAGACTATGGCTCATTGACAGCTATGGATATGGATTCATTTCTGATTTTATAGTTGTAAACATGTAAAAAACAGTATAATAATAAAAAAAAACTTTGAAGTGTCAAGATCACCAATATTTTTTGTCTGCAAGTGAAAGGGAGTTTGGGAAACACTGCTCCAGAGTATAAGTAGAGAGAAGATGTGGCAGAGAGAGATACACTAGCTTGATTGACCATATTTGTGAGCATCAGAATTATAATTTTCTTTTAAAAGATTTTATTTATTTATTTATTTAACAGAGAGAGAGAGAGAGAGAGATCACAAGTAGGCTGAGAGGCAGGCAGAGAGACAGGGAGAGGAGGAAGCAGGCTCCCAGCTGAGCAGAGAGCCTGATGCGGGCCTCGATCCCAGGACCCTGAGATCATGACCTGAGCAGAAGGCAGAGGCTTTAACCCACTGGGCCACCCAGGTACCCCAGAATTATAATTCTTAACACTTCAAAAATTAATCTAGTTTATTGCAAAAAAACAATTGAGAATATTTTTAATGATTTTTCTACAAAGGAATTCAATATAACATTATGTATAACAGTGAAAATTGTGAAATATTTTAAAGGCCCCAAGTTAGTGGGCCATTAATTTTGGGATGTACATGAGACAGAATACAATATACACATCAAAAAATAATCAACAGATGTACTATATACACACTCACAGAACATGGAAAATGGGCTTCATACATTGGCACAAGCAAAAACAGGCTACAAAATAGTACCTATCTGGGTTTGGGCCTAGGGATATTTTCTACTGTCTTTGATAATCTTTGATGGTCCCTCTTTCTCTTTTGCCTAATACCTCCATACTGATCACATGTTGCTTTTGTGATACAATAAAAACAAAATATACTTCTATTTATTTGTAAACTCTATTTTGGGAGTGCTTGGGTGGCTCAGTTCGTTAAGCATTTTCCTTTGGCTCAGGTCATGATCTCAGGGTCCTGGGACTGAGCCCCATATTGGGCTCTCTGCTCAGCAGGGAGTCTGCTTCTTCTTCTGCCCTTCCCCTCTTCTTGTGTGCTCTTTCTCTCAAATAAATCTTTAAAAAAAATAAATCTATTTCTTATTGAGATATAATTGACATACAACATTAGTTTCAGGTGTAACCATGTAATAACTTGATATTTATATATATTGTGGAATGATTACCACAATAAATCCAGTTAACACCGTCACCATACTTAGTTACACAATTTTTTTTCTTGTGATGAAAACCTTAAGATCTATTCTCTTAGCATATACTGGTTTTAAATTTAAAAATTATTATATACCTTATGTATGTATATTTATGAATTATATTTTGTCTTCTTCCTAGAGGGTTTGAGAAGTCTAAAAATGTCTGCAATCCTTAACTTCTTTTAAAAATGAAGATGAGGTTATTAGGATAAGAAAATTATGAAAGGGAATCGTAGAATAAAAATGTATGCCATGAAGTCCTGAAATTATTCAAGGTAGGCATAGGTCTTTCTCTGAGATTCTGGAAAACTCTCTCTATAAAAATATCAAAGAAACAATTCATTGTGAATTGGAAATGTGCCATTAATCAGGAAAAACATTTTGTTCCAGGCATTGAAGCCTGAAAGAGTTTCATTTTTTTGAAATTTTTCAGTACAGACACAGAATGGAGGAGTAGACAGCAGGCTCATAACATCTTTCTGGAAAATTCTAGGGTGATACTCAGAGAGCTGGTCTACAGATAGGGTCATCTGCTGAACAACTCCATTTTGTATGTGAAGGTGCCTCCTGGACATTGTATCCTGCTGTCACACTTGGTGATTAGATTGAGGTCATAAAATTAAATCTAGGAAAAATAATTCTAGGGGCGCCTGACATTGAAATCTGCAGCACTCTAGATTAGCCCAGCGATAAAATGATGGATCGTGAGTCTGTTAGGAAATCCTTTCTGAATATTATTACCCAAGACAGGACTTTTGGCACATATTGGGCAGTTGGAGGGCTGAACATCTCTGTTTATGCTTCACCAATGAGCCCAGTCGGTGCTGTGCTTAAGGAGGAATTTCTGGGCTCAGTGTGTCTCTCTGCATGTCGAAGATCTAAGGACTTATTATTCTGTTGATTCTGGATTCAGTGCCTTTAAATATAATTCATTTTATGCAAAATGAGAAGATAACATCTTGTTTCAGGAAAACTCGAATCTGGCAGACTTCCCTGTATCAAACACACATTTAAAAATTCTGAAGAAAAGTTAAAATGCAGAGTATGGAATCTTTATACCACTAGCTGGCTTTATAACTGGCCAAATCCTTTATGTCTCTACGGCTCTGTTACCACATCTGTAAAATGGGGCTGATGACGCTGACTTCAGGGGCTGGATGGATGAGCGAGATGTGATGATACATCTGAAGAACTTACAAAGTGCCTGGCAAATTGGGAGCATTTAGTAAGTGGTGGCTTTTGTTTTTAAGTAAGACAAGGTGGTACATGGGAAAATGAACAAGGAAAAGAAGAAAAGAAATGAGGTATGGGGAAAGTGGTGGAGAGCCAGTAAATTGTGGCTCTCAGTGACCCTGTGGAAGGAGGTTGCTGAGCAAAGTGGGTAATTCTACACCCAGTGTCACTTGCCTACCTGGCCATGTTTTCTCACTGGTTCATTACTTTGCTAGTTACTGCTATGTGTGCCGTGGAGAGCTGTAATACTCTGAAGAGTTTTCAAAGGTCATGAGCAAGCGGACCAGACAGGTGATTGTGAGCACCTGAGCTCAACTAGGGAAATGCTGATGTTGCATATTGTCAATGCTCCATTTTCTCAGTTGCTTTATGCCTTTTTCTTCTCTGGACATTCCTGGTTGCAGGATAAATTACATCTATTCTGTTACAAATAAGACCTTTCTGTGGCAAGTTCATCGTATCTATATACAGCCATCCCACTGTAAAAGGTGTTTTTAAAAGACAAATTATCAAAGCCCTAAGAATTATTTTTAGAACAAGAAGCTGTTAGGCCAATTTGAGTTTCAGATTAGGCTGAACTTTCCCACCCTCTGAGGATGGCGTGATTTCCCGTCATTCCTTGGGGGTCTCATCTGAAATAGAATTGGAGGGAAAGGCAAAATGACTGACAAGGGCAGGTGATGTGAGCTCAGGTGTCCTGCTGAGGGGGCTCACTTAGGATTCCAAATTAAAGTCAGCCACAGCCCCATGCTGGCTTGGGCTGCCCATGCGGACACAGAGTCAGTTCTGTGCTAAGTACTTACAATGTACAGATTAGCAAAGACAAAGGTTGAGGGTCTCAGTGCACCCTCTGTCTTTCAGAAACAAGCAGGCATAGTTGCAATAGTGAGGAAATTGACTGGGAGCTGACATGAAGTTTTAAAAGGATTTTCTAAGCTTTGTATATATTTCTGTGTGGTTATTACCAAATTTCTGGCATTTTATTGTCTAAGCCCATTCAAGAAAATATTTATTATCCCTTTTATGTTTTTTAAAGCCTTAATTAATATGCTCTGGACCTAAAAAGGAAACTGATATTCATCAGGTACTGATGTTGTGATTCTACATACATTAAATTAAATCTTCACCCTGAACTGCCATAGTAAATATCACTATGTTAATTTCACATAACTAAGGTTTCTAAGACATTAGGTAACTCACCAAAGTCAAGACAGACAGTGACTGATAAAACTGTAATTTGACTAAAGTTTCATCTACCGATGGGAAAGATGCAAGCCCTGTCTTCAGAAAGCCCAGACTTCTAGGCGAGTAATATAGTAATAGATGATTGCAATCCTAGGCAGACCAAGATTAACACTGTAATGAGTGGCTAGTTCAGAGCTTTGCAAGCAGTAAGCATTCTATAAATGTTTGTGGTATTAATGAATAGAGAATATGCATGAAAAATGTGGCTACTGAATATAAAAACACCCTTGACTATGAACTTGGAAATAGTGCTCTTACAGCAACAAATACATATTTAACCAAGGAAAAAAACAATCTATGAAAGGCATGATGTGGAACTTGAGTAAATTTAATCTGTTATCTTCAGATCATTTTTTAGTAATAATCTAGAGAGATTAACTATCAGTGTTTCTGCTTGCCACCCCGATCTCATAGAACTCTTCCACGGAGGGAATTGTGTTCTAAAGGATGACATCATCATGGAAAGCATGGGTTTCTCATCTCAAGTACATTCTGATGTATTTGAGATCTGGCTGAGCCAGATGGGTGAATGGAATTAAATGGTACTCTTTCCCTCCCCATCTGACCTCTCCAAGAAGGTACTTGAGAGAAAGAAGACTCACTCAGAAACCTGGCCAAATGGGGCACCTGGGTGACTCAGTCAGTTAAGCATCTGCCATTGGCCAGGTCATGATCCCGGAATGCTGGGATCGAGCCCCGAGTCAGCCTCCCTGCTCAGTGGCGGGGTCTGCTTCTCCCTCTCCTACTCTCCCTGCCTGTGGTCTCTCTTTCTCTCTCTCTGTCAAATAAATAAATAAATAAGATCTTAAAAAGAAAAGAGAAGAAAAGGAAAGAAGAGAAAAGAAACCCAGCCAAAGGGCTGGAGGATGAGAGACCATCTCAACAACTGAAATTTGAGCTTGCATCCCAAGCTGACTCATTCAGGAGTTGGTGGGCCTGCTGAGGTCGGGGTAGGAATATCGACCGCCCTATGTACACACGAAAGGAGCTCACTCAAATTGTGAACACTTAAAATACCCAAGCCCAGTCCTTTAACTAGTTAAGAAAAACTGTGGGAGCTCTTTCTCATTTGATAACAAACTATTGGTTTGTTGGGGACCATAAATATCAGGGACAGTGGTGTCTGGAGATAGGGGTGAAGTGTGCACCACTGGTGAGGGTAGAATGTTTGCTCGGTTGGCCCTGTGAGTGACAACAGTGAAGACAACTGGATCCACAAGTCCCAGTTTTCTCAGCCTCAATGTCAGAAAAGCCTCAAGTCAGCAGCCAGACAATGGTTGGCCAAAGCACCGGAAGCTAAAGCAGCTTCCAGGGATATCTACAAAATACTGTGTGGACTTTACAAGATTTCCTCAGTGAGCTGGGATGTTTTCACTGCCTGAAATAATGTTTAACTTTCTATCTGCATCAACATGGATAATTCTCAAAAACAAAATGTTGAGTGAAAAAAGCAGATTGCAGAAGGATAAGTACAATATGCCGTCACTTACATATATGTTTAAAATACACGAAACACTGGAATATATTTTTATGGATGCATATACATATATATGATAAACATTTTTTTTCAGGCAGGGATGGAGAGGAATACAGATTGCTTTGGGATGCTAGTACTCTGAGAAGAGGACGTCTGAGAGAAGGGAGCCTGGCAAGGGGTATGCTATGCTTCAACACTACCCATTACATTTTCCCTCTGAATTTCCCTTAAATACTTGTACTTTTAGACAAACGGTTCTTTTTTCCCTGTTCTTTCTAACGTACCTGAAAGGTTTTGCAGTTAAATATTTTTAAAGTAGGAAAAAAAAAAAAGCAGGCTTTGTTGTTAATGTTAAAATGTTTGTACATATAGGCTCGCGATGCCTGGGGATTTGGACGACACTCATCACTTTGTTACCTTTGAGGAAAAGGGGTAACATTATCCCAGGGATCTACGTTCCTTGAGGGTTCAACACATGGAGAGCGTCAGCTCTGCAATTTGGCTGGGTTTGAATGAGGCAAACACAAAAAGTTATCCTGACTTGTTGTGAAAATAGGAATGATTGTTTTCATTATCCTCGCATAGCTCAAAAGTAAATAAAGATGCTATGTTCAACTGCTTCAGTCTCCACCTTTGGGGTAAGATGGAACATAAAAGTGTTCCGACTCCAATATGACAATGCATCAGAAAGCTCTGACTGAATGGGCGACTAGCTTGTAGAGTGTGTATGTGAGTAAAAGTACAGTCTGCCCAACTGGGAACATGACTGTCTGTTACTCTTGTTTCAGACCAAGCTGTTTATCTCTGCATGTGGGTGCCATCCCTCTGACATGAGTTTCTGGTTTCCTTTGCTTTTATTTCAAATAAATGGAACAGAAAATGGAATCCTAAATAAGTGATTCTGAATTTCAAAGGAAATTCAACTTTGTAAATTTTCTATTTTTAGTCTTCTGGTATTCCTTTTCCCTTCCTTTTCCATCAAATGTCCTAGGACGTGAAAAGCAAAGAAAGGAGCTATATTTTATTTAGGGATGGTGCACAGTGTCATGAGATGAGGAAGAGTAGGTAACATTTCTTTTTACTCTAACAAATAGGACTGAAAGTCAATTTAAAAGTGGCTATAGAGACTTTGGGGGGCAAGTTATAGTTTATTTTCTTGAGTGTGGGTATGTGTGTATTAGTTTGGAGGCAGTGGGGGGTGGGGAGGCGTTCTTATAACCAAACATTTGGTCTGCGCGAACAGGAGCATGGAAGCTCTTCCAGTGGTCCTGAGGAAAAAGAGCAATTGCCTCAGATCCCACCTGCCCCTCTGCTTACACACACTTTTTCCATATCCCTCTTTCTACACCAGGACCTTCTTCTTGCTTTCATATTCCCCTTACATAATGATGACCTCTCTGGAAACTTCCTCCTTCATATCTGTCTCTCACACACCCATATACAGACATATACTCTGAGAGTCATTTCATCCTCTGTGGTATTGCTAATGACAATTTCAGGAATATTCCTCCTTTTCTCCAAGAAGGTTGGAACTTCTTTGAGGGTAAAGACCTCATAATGCTTTTCATTTTGTTTGTTGGTTTTTTAGTTCACATACCATTACTAGTACATTGAACAATAAAGATAAATCCCAGGCCCGCCTCAAAGGAGACTTTCCCTCATTCAGAGAGAGGGAGAGGAAGCAGTGGAGGAGGAGGGCTTTGTTTGAGGACATAAAGTGAGGGCACTGGAGCGAATCTAGCCCCTAAATGCTATTAGGACTCGAGACCTCATGTGCTCTCGAGAGTACGTGATTAGGAGTTTCAAAGTCTACATCCCTAGGGCTTGCCTTTGTATAATCAGCTTGATATGATGGGAGACCATAAACTTTCAAGTCAAATAGACCTGACTGCCTTCCAATGGGGAAGTTGTCTCACCTTACTGAGCCTCAATTTACTCTTCTCCAAAACAGGAATAATAAAAAGTCCACAGAAAGTTTTGGTGAAGATGTGGAGAAGAGGAACCCTCTTGTACTGTTGGTGGGACTGCAAACCACTGTGAAAAAGAGTATGGAGTTTCTTCAAACATTTAGAAATAGAAATACTCTATGATCCAGTAATCATACTCTTGGTTATTTACCCCCCCAAATACAAGAACATTAATTCAAAGGGATACGTGCACCCCTCCCTATGTTTATAGAAGCATTATTTATAATAGCCAAGATATGGAAGCGGCTCTAGTGTCCATCGGTGGATGAATGTATAAAGAAGATTTGGTAGAGATATACAAGGGATATACAAGGATATACTCAGCCATAAAAATGATGAAGTCTTGCCTTTTGCAACAACGTAGATGGAGCTAGAGATAATAATCCTAAGTGAAAAAGTCAGTCAGGGAAAGACAAATACCATTATGATCTCATTCATATGTGGAATTTAAGAAACAAAACAAGCAAAGAAAAAAAAAAAGAGAGAGTGAGACAAACCTAGAAACAGACTCTTAACTATGCAGAACAAGCTGATAGTTACCAGGGGGGCAGTGGGTGGGGGGATGGAGGAAATAGGGGTAGGGATTAAAGAGTATACTTATCATGATGAAAAAATGATAAAGTTTTAGTAAGGATCAATTTAATTAAAGTAGTGGCATGTATGTAGCCTAGCATAGGGTAGGTACTCAATAAACTCTTGTCTCTGCCCAGCTCTTCTATTTGGCAGCTGGTATCAGCTTCATATAGTCCAAGCTTCAGGGCTTATATTCTCTTCTAAACTAAACCAAATAACAAACATGTCAACTGCAAAACTGCCATCCCTTGCCATGAGCTTCAGTTCTCTACCCATTGCAGAAACCACATTTAGATATCAGTGGTAACCCAATTTGAACTCCAAACTTTCATGTCATTGGGATCTTATAATTCAAGCTGGTGGTTATCCATTTTGATCATCAGCCAGATTAGTACCCTATCCTTCAAAGCTACTCATTCCCAGATTCTTCCCCTTTCCCACTGATCCAGTGTTAGGATGTCCACTGGCTGAACCTACCTTACAGACACTTTGCATTAAATTGGAGCTGAGATGAGATTCTTCTCCAGCTCCCCTGACAGTCAACTGCTCCTTCTCTGCCGCCTGTCCACACTACACACCCAAGAAATAGATGTTAGTTGATCTGTTGAGATATAGAAAGGTGGACCAAACCAAAGCAGATGATGATGTAACCAATGGAGAATGAGTGCAGGACTCCATGTGCATTGAGAGGAAGATGAGGGTGTTGGTACATTGACTGGGGCTGAACTGGGATATATTGAACAGACTCTGTTCTGTTGAAGATCTGGAGGTAGTAAGTAATATAGTATGTTTTAAAACATATTATCAGGAATGGTTTCTTTCTAAACAAGGAGTGTTCAGACTCTTCAGGCTCTAGGCGGATCTGCTTACTAAGGTGGTCTACCACCAGCATTAAATTTATCAATTTTTCCATTATTCACTCAACAAACACAGAATGAGCAGAATTCAGTTCTGCTTTGTGCAATTCTTCCAATTTCCTTGGCCTCCCATGTCTCTTGTTTGTTCCCTTGGCCACTCGGTCATGGAATGCTCTTGCTGCCACTGGTGTTGCATGGTGGTAGTGGCCGTCACTCAGCTCTGTCACAGGAGCATTGAGCTCTAGCACCACCCGTGCTATGCCATGCAGTAGAAGCTACACAGAGCTGGAACCCCAGCTTCAACTGACCAGACCTGTATCAACTCGTCTTCCTCCTCCCACTCTTCAGCACAACACAGGGCGTGAAGGCCAGCATCCTAATGGCTACCCAGGAATGCAGAGGTAGCAGTCTAAGAAGTTGGGTGGTTAACTGCCTCTCGGAGAACTTGAACAATGAGAGAAAAGAGACAGGCTATAAATGCTTTCCATTCCTCCCACTGGTCCACCATTCCAAGGCACAGAGATTGTGTTTAGCCCATCTGGAAATGTCCTTTGTGGCCAGGTAACGGCTGTGTGTCTTGTGAAGCTACACAATCAGCATGGTAAGGGAGAGCTCGGACGGTGCTCTTAGATTTGTTTCTCCTATTTTTCCTATTTCACTTTCCTTTTCTCTCAGTCTTCCTGTCCTCACACAGGCCCTCCCAAGAAAGAATTGGCACTTAAGGTCTACTTTGAGTGTATGTCTTTGGAATCCACCCCAGCCAAAACAAGTGGGACGGGACATAGAGTTGTGAGCTGAGTGGAATAGGCAGGTAACAACACATATGAAACAAAAAAAAAAAAGAACCAAAAAAAGCAGATTTTGTGCTGAGTGGTATAAAGGATTGAGTTCTGATAGGTTACGGTGGGCCTAGGAGCATTGTGGGAGAACAAAGATGAAATCAATTTAAATATGGAGATTTGGGAAGGTCTCTCCAAGAAGGCTGTATTTAAATTGCGACATTAAGTTTTAGAAGGAGCCAAGCATGCTACCAGCACACAAAAGAATTCTCAGGTGCTGGGATAGATATCAGACAGCAGGACGCTAAAGTAAGAAGGAGTTTTGGGTGTTAGGACATTCAAGAAAGATAAGGATGGGATGTCTGGGTGGCTCAGTGGGTTAAGCAACTTCCTTTGGCTCAGGTCATGATCCCAGGGTCCTGGGATCGAGTCCCTCATTGGGCTGCTTGGTCATCAGGGAGCCTGTTTCTCCCTCTCTCTCTCTGACAAATAAATAAAATCTTGAGAAAAAAGAAGAGGATAGTTGGAGAGTCCCGATCAAGGTGAGGAGTGACTGCATTGAGGCTAGGGAGGAGACAGCAACCAGATGATACAGCCTTTGTAGGCTACAGAATAAAGACTGGATTTTATTCTAAGGGCCACTAGAAGCCATTAAAATGCTTTAAGCATTGAAATCCAATAAAATCTTAATTCCAATTCAAAGTCCTTAATTTATTTGAATAAAAGTTCTTGTAACTCTAATAGTACAAGAACAAAAAGGATGGGAATACATACAAAGAAATAAATTTTATAACACATCCTGAGTTAACATAAGCATAGATATATGTCAAATATAAGTGATATTGCAGAGTGTGGGTCAGCATTTAATCACTACTCTCTCCCGCCTAGGAAATCATAATCTGTTATAATACTACTTTTCTTTATTGTATGGCTGGTCCAGCAGTGTGTGTTGATCTCATTCATTTTCTACTTTGGTCCATCTTTATTCAAGTTGGTTGGATGATTTCTTTGTATTACAGAAAGTTCTTATATTGTAGTTGCAATTTCTTAAAGTACAGAGCCTCTTTTCCCTCATCTAGAATTCCTCATTAATTGTAGTTCTATTGCTACTGCTGTCATTAGTGCGATCTGCTAATTCACAAATTCACGGAAGTACGGAAATACATTTCGCTAATGTGCACTACAAAACGCCCTCTACAAAATGCCTCCTATATAATGTCATTTGCAAAATGCCTGCTGCAGCTGCTGGGGGAGTATTTTTACAGACCAACCTGGACTGGGGTGAAAACAATATACCGTCTAGGCAGAGAAAGCTCTCCTCTCTAACTCTCAAGGCTTTCCTCTGTGGTTGCCCCCTATTTTGAACTGTCACAGGTTTCCAAATTGCCTCTCTGAAGTTAGGTTTGCAGCCATCATATCTATTGAAGTGTGTTTTATTAACAAGGAGCTGGCAGGATTAAGATCTCAAGTCACAAAGCAACAACTCATGAAAATTAAAACCAAATATTGACCTCACCCTAGCCCAAGTCCTACCCAGGCAGAATTGGCAGTAACCAATGTGATATGTTTTTTTGGGGTGGGTTGGGGATGGGGTGAGGTTGGGGGTTGAAAGTGGGGTGGGGGATAGAATTGTCAAATTACCAAATGTATTATTTTCTGCTCAGAAATTTCACCACGGAGATTCATCCCTTTTCCTTGGTTGGAAAAGTTTGTCAATTCAGGGAATATATTAGCAACACTTTAGCATGGATTTGTTCACCACGGAGATTTCCAGGAGACAGTTGTCTGAGTTGGAATAGGACATGGGAAAGATTTTGACAGCAGGGATGGATACTGTCTGAAAAGCGAGCACTACCAGGGAGGTCTATAAACGGAGAACCCAAGAGGATGCTGGGGGCCCAGGGGAGGAGGTTGCATTGGTGCTGAAAGCAAAGATGGTTGCGGGCCAAATTCTAACTTCAGACTTTTGCCTCAGGCAACACTGTTAGCATTTCAAGTCCCATTAAAGGACCCTCCTTCTCAAGCAGATGGTGGCTTTACTGATAACAAAGAAAACAACTTTGGTGGGGAACAGAGAGTCAGACCAAGCTTCAAAGAGGCAAAACACCAAGGGAGAAGTTACTAGTGTTTCTTGGAGAATGAATCACTCCAAAAAAAAAAAAAAAAAGAAGAAGAAGAAGAAGAAGAAAAAAGAAAGTCCTGATACAATGGAAATAATTTATTGAAGAGAGTCAGTATAATCAAGGACATCACCGCCCTCGCTCTCTTCAGATTTCCTGCCTCCCTGCAGATGGGTGAGGAAATAGAGTTGAAATGTATCTAATTTGAAATAAAATGTAAATGCTACAGACTAGAATATTTTTATATTGGGCATATTTTGTGTCCAGCTGGGATGATTTAAGTGAAGGTTTGAGAAGGCCTCTCTGAGTAAGGGATATTTAAGTTGAGCAATAAAACTTTGAGTAATCAAAATAATATTCTGTTCCTTATTAAGAAACTTTGATTTCATCAGAATATGCAATGTCTTGGGCTTAGCTTATTTCTAATAATAAGGGAATTTTAAAATTGCATATTTAAGAAAACCAAAATTCTGTAGAAATCAAATGCATAGATAAAATGAAAATGACTTGTTGCTTATATAGATTATGTAACTTGATAAACACACAGGCAGATGTATACTAGAATTTGCACATGTGCTCACATGTGTTTGTATGGACCTTCCTAAAAGATGAACCTGTGAGATTATATATATATTTAAATATCGATAAGTAGATATCTCTATAGTTCAAATTAGTTGATGCTAAGTCTACTTATTTCACGTGCTCCCTCATCACTGGCCCCATATACCAAACTTCACCGGGAAGCTTGGTCAAGTTTAAATCAGCCCAAATTGTAGGATTCTTCATTGTAAGTGTCACATGTTGGCTGTTTTGACTCCTTCTGATTTTTTGACCCTCTATTTTACTTTAACCTTCTTTCCATACTGGGATGGATGTCCTCAACTCTTAATTTATCTGCATCTGGCTTCCATTTGGTCTGTGGTTTCTGGGCACTACCTAGCCCTTTATGTTGTTTGTCAGACATGTCTACACCTCCCTGACCCTGGCTGCTCACACTGTCTCGAAAATCTGGGTTCCAAGAATTATCCCGAGGGGATCACATGGGACGGCTTTCCTCCAGACTGCCTTTACAGGGATCTAACATTAAGGAAGATACATGGCTCTGGCAAACTAGCTTTCCTAAACTGGTGCCTTTATTTGTGTAATCAGTGACAGAGCTTCTATTACATGTCTCTCTTGATGACCTGATCAGATTAGCTATGTCAATTGTCATGTATACAAAGATGAACAAAGCCTAGTGTTTAACCCTCAAGGGCCTGGTAGGTGAGAAAGACATATAAATAAATAATTTTAATACAGCACAATAAGCATGAGGGTAGTAGCTGACACAAGGGAAGAAAGTACAAAGAAAAGACAGCAATCAACTCTGCTCGTAGAAAAGGGATCCTACATTTCAGTTTGCCCGGCACAGTCCTGGCTGTGACCCTTGCCCTGAACACTTTTTAGAGGCTCGTATCAGTTTCACCTCCTTATACTCTCCAGTATATCACAGTTTTGATCAAATAAAATTATATGGTTACCCTACTTAGAACGGGAAGGTCAAGCAAACTTTATAAGAAGATGTAAGAAACAAAACCACAATTATGGGAAGAACTCTCCCAATTCGATGAGACACAGATGGTAATTTTGGGCAAAGACAATAGACCCATGATCTGAGCCATATGTGAAGCTGAAGAATGATAAGAAGTTCATATATGGGGGTGCCTGGGTGGCTCAGTGGGTTGGGCGTCTGTCTTTGGCTCCAGTCATTTTCTCCAGGTCCTGGGATAGAGCCCCACATTGAGATCCCCGCTCAGTGGGGAGCCTGTTTCTCCCTCTTCTTCTGCCTCTCCCCCTGCTTGCGTGCTCTCTCTCTCACTCTCACCCACTCTCTCTCTGTCACATAAATACATACAATCTGAAAAAAAAAAAAAAAGAACTTCATATATGATGGGTGCTCCTCCAGAGAGGGGCCAGATGCTACAGATTGAGTGAAACCAGGGCCAGTGATGGTGAGTCTTTTCTGCTGTGCTAAGGACCTTATACTAGTTCTTATAGATAAAGGAGTCGCAGTAAAGTTTTCTTTTTTTTTAATTTTTAAAATTTTTATTTTTATTTTTTATTTATTTATTTTTATTATTATTTGCCCCAGGGGTACAGGTCTGTGAATCATCAGGCTTACACCTTTCACAGCACTCACCATAGCACAAACCCTCCCAAGCCATAGTAAAGTTTTCAACCAAAAGAATGACCTGATTAGGTTTGCTTTATAGTAACATCACATTGAAATAATGTACAGAATAGATGAGTAGGGACTAAAACTTTAGGGGAACAGAGCAATTAGGAAACCATCAGAATAATCCAAACAGGCCTCCTGGGTGGCTCAGTGGGTTAAAGCCTCTGCTTTCAGCTCAGGTCATGATCTCAGCGACCTGGAATCGAGGCCCGCATCGGGCTCCCTGCTCGGCAGGGAGCCTGCTTCCTCCTCTCTCTCTGCCTGCCTCTCTGCCTACTTGTAATCTCTCTCTTGCTCTGTGTCAAATAAATAAATAAAATCTTTAAAAAAAAAAAAGAATAATCCAAACAAGAGATGCTGAGAAGCTAAGCTAAGGCAGAAGCAGTGAGGGTAGAAATAGAGAATGGTTGTTAAAACTATTCTTACAGGGGGTGACAGGTGTTAAAGGTTTGTCCGATTGAGAGGATAAAAGGAAGAGTCTAGATCATACTCAGTGGGTAGATGGATATACAGATCAGGAACTCAGAAAAGAAGTTTGGCCTACAACTTTGGATATAGGAATGTGAGTGTAAAAAGAAAAGTCTGAAATGAAAAGAGAAAGCATCTAAAGCCAGAACCTGTCCCTCTAACTTTATTAGAACAATGTGGGAATATGGGATAATAAATGGAAACAGCTTTAGAAAAAATATGCGAGAGATTCATATGACAAATTAGTTTTGGTTAAGGAATTATCGTGGTTGTTGGCACGGGAGTTTGAATTGCCAGCATAATTTTTGTTAGGAAATATCTTATTCTTTTTCAATGTGTTATCGGTGAAATTCTTTTTAGAATAGGGGTTTCCTATAGGCAGATCAACAGTGTTCTCCTCACAAAGATCCATTTTGGAATGATTAATATGTATAATCGAAGCCACTGGTAAAGGTCCCAGTCATTTATATGAGTCAGCAGTAAGCAGTAAGTCTGTTTATGATGGACTGTATAACTCTCACACTCGTGTTTGGGCAAAAGCAGAACACCCTACTCCAAGAGCATCTTGCAGTTGTCACACCAAGTAAAAGACTTCAAATACTTCTCTTTACTGACAAGTGTAGATCTCCAGAAATGAGGTTTTAAATCATATTAGGTAGTCCGAGAACTACAGATGAAATCTTTTTAGAGTGACATTTCTAAATTTGGCACCTTTAAAAAAATTTTTTAATTTAAATTCAGTTTAGTTAATATACAGTATATTGTTAGTTTCAAGGGTAGAATTTAGTGATTCATCAGTTACACATAACACTCAGTACTCTTTATGTCAAGTGCCCTCCTTAATGACCATCACCCTGTTACCCCAGCCCCCTGCCCCATGCCCAACAACCCTCAGTTTGTTACTCACATGTGGAATTTAACAAACATAAATTTGGCCCATTTTTAAAGTAAGAATGAAAATGTCCCTCCTTCCAGCAATGAGAAATGATTGCTATTTTATTTCTTATATTAACTTTCTGTGTTACAATTGTTCTTTCTTTTCTTTCTTCCACTCGTCTATAAGTGAATTCTTTTTTTTTTTTAAAGATTTTATTTATTTGACACAGAGAGAGAGATTACAAGTAGGCAGAGAGGCAGGCAGAGAGACAGGGAGAGGAGGAAGCAGGCTCCCTGCCGAGCAGAGAGCCCGATGCGGGCCTCGATCCCAGGACGCTGAGATCATGACCTGAGCCGAAAGCAGAGGCTTTAACCCACTGAGCCACCCAGGCGCCCATCTATAAGTGAATTCTAAATAGATAAGTGTATGTACTGAGAGGTGTTTGAATTAGGATATGTAAAAATTTCCACCGAAGTGTAAAGTCATGCTTAAGGCTGATGTTTTTCTAAACATCTTAGAATTAAATACAGTACTTTCAAGTTGTCACACCCAAATAGGAGAAAGATTTTGTAGTTTCCGAGAAGGACTTCTGAAGCACTCTTTGAGGATCCAAGATATTTTTTAAGTTGTCATGGCAAAATTCTCTTCCATATCAATAATTTACAACTTCAGTAAGTTGCACTCTTTTGGACTATACAAATCAGGAATGTGTGCTGATTCAGACAATACTTATAAATAAATTGATATAAATGAATGAAACTTAAAAACAATTGATTTACTTTTTAATTTTTAATGTTGTATTCACCAAGAAGATGGAATTAGTGTAAAAAGCAGTAAAATTTATAGTTTCTTTTTTAAAAAAGCAAAGGATTAAGTAGTAATAAAATACTCCAAATGCTTTCAGCTTCTATTCTTAGAAAATTTGAAGAAGAGTTCTATTTATCACATATTATATAAAATTTATGTGACTTATGTTTTGTAAGTGTTTTACATCTATTTAGTGGTATCTATTTATATCTTAGAGTGTAATACAAACACACCAAGCAAAAATATTTTCAAAAAGCAGTTTAAAATTCAGTAATTTAATTAAGAAACATTAGCTCGCTTCTTCCTACTCTATTTTCCTTAAGTAAATCTTACCATATCATGGAATCTTTGACCAACTGCTTTTGTCTTGGGCTGTGGATGCTGCAGTGTGCCACCCATCCAGGTCTCTTCCAGAACCTACATTCTCATTACCCCACATTCTGGAAGTGACGACTGCTGAGGCTGACAGCTAGGTCCCTCTCTGGGAATTGCTTTTGTCTGAAAAAAAAGCTGCCTCACCCAAGGTTACCTCCCTCTTCTCAGAGTACAGCCCATACCCAAAGGCTGGTCATGGAGAGACATCAAAGCTCATCTTCTTTGCCTAAATTTGGGACTTTTCTGAATGACTGTTAAAGCTCCAAAGCTCTCTGTGGGATCAACTGGTGACTCCATTGTAGCTACATCAATTTCAACCCTGATCCTTATCCTCCTGAAGCTGTTGCTCCCAACAGTGTTCCTGGATAAATCACCTGGATGAAAACTCAGCATCTCAAGAGTCTGTTCCTGGGGAAACCAACAATGAGCGCCAGTAACAGTCTGAGAAAGCCAATCTTAAAATGGCGTCTTGAACAGAATCCCATCACTGGTGATAAGTAGATGCTATAGACTGAACTGTGTCCCCTCTTCCCCCAAATTCATGTGTTGAAGCTCTAACCTTAATGTGACTATATTTGAAGATAGGGCTTTTAGGAACTAATTAAGGATATATCAAGTCATAAGGATGGGGTCCTAATCTAGTAGGATTGGTGGCCTTATAGGAAGAGGAAGAGAGAGATAGCCCTCTTTTTTGTTGTTGTTTGTTTTTTGTTTTTTATTTTAGCCATGTAAGGACATATCAAGAAAGTGGCAAAATGGACAGCTCTGCAGAGGGTTCAGGGTAACCCAGGAATATAGGACTTTTAAATTTGCTGATCCAGATTTCCCTCTCAAAGTGTGAAGTCCCACTCTGTGAATTAGGGACCTGACCTTGGAGGAGCAGACTTGTTGAGGTGCAGCATTCAACCTTCTCTGGATATATGATAGCCTTTTTTTTTTTTTTTAAGATTTTATTTATTCACTTATTTGACAGAAAGAGAGACACAGCAAGAGAGGGAACACAAGTGGAGGGGGGAAAGCAGGCTTCCCACCAACCAGGGAGCCCGACATGGGGCTCAATCCCAGGACCCTGGGATCACGATCTGAGCTGAAGGCAGACGCTTAACTACTGAGCCACCCAGGTGCCCCCTGATAGCCTTTTAATAAATTTCCATGCCTCAGTCTCAGCTTTTTCTGCTTCTACTTGAATGAGTGTCTCTTACTATGCTGTCAGTGAGGCCCTCTAACTTTCATACCTTATCTTAACCTGGTGATTAATTACCCTTAAAACTTACTGTTTCCTCCAAAGTATCAATGGCCCCTAGAAAGAATCATCTGATTTCATAGTCTTTATGATTAGCATTTCCCCAAAACTATTCAAATACTTAAAATATTGCACTGACTATGCATTTCCTTTTACTAGTATTCCATCTGAATTCGCCATTGGTAAAAATTTTAACAATTGCATAGCTACTGCGTACTTTATTATTATCCTTTGTCTTATCCATTGTCTTAGTCTGCTCAGGCTGCCATAACAAAATACCATTGACTGGGTAGCTTAACCAACGAGTAAAAATTTTTATTTTCTAATGGTTCTGGAGGCTACAAGCCTGAGATCAGAGTGCTAGCATAGTCAGGTTCTAGTGAGAATTCTCTTTCTGGCTTGCAGACAGCCACTTTCTTGATCTGTCCTTACATGGCTAAGAAAAAAAAAAAGAGGGCTGTCTCTCTCTTCCTCTTCTTATAAGGCCACCAACAATCCTACTGGATTAGGACCCCATCCTTATCCTATCCTGGCAATGATCTTACACAAGTCTCAGCAAAAGGAAGGCTCACACTAAATGAAGTAGGGATACCAAGACTCCATGGCAGACCGGGGAGGAAAGAGCCAAGTGTTGGATCATGTTGCTAGGTGAAATGCTGGATAAGACAGCAAGCATTCCATCTGACTCTTTTGTGGAAGAGTCCATGGGATGGTGGGGGTATATGCCAGTGACCAAAAGATGAGCAATGCACCAGTAGGGGGTTGCATCTGAAACTCTGAAGGCAAGGAATGACCATAGGAGATGCTGCTACAGGACTCCCTAAGAGCAACGCAGACAGTAAAATCCCCCAATCGTAGAGACTAGGCAGCAGTGCAATACAGGTGCTGAAACAATGACAACATGGTCGATGGAGAAATGTCGAGTGCTTGAGCTATATACAACTACGGAGATATTTAATAGAACCGAGGGGGAAGATAGGTGGATAATTGCCAAGGATAGTAGTCAATATTTATGCAAACAATAGATCAGAGGAAGTGGGAAACTCCCCAATGGAAAAGTAATTATCCCTTGTCCAGCCTCCCAAATCCAGTCAGCCTTCAAATTCAGAACCCACATACTGGAGGAGATGCCAGGTTTCCAAGAAGAAGGACCTTACTATAATTTCACAAAGTTTATAAAAATTCCCTACTTCTCCCCAAAGGGTCTAAGACACATGCTTGGAGAATCCATACACTAGGAAAAAGGGAATGCCCAGATATTTCAAGTACCACGGACACAGGGTCTAATTTGAAAGTGCCCCTTTCCTCCAACAAATAGAGGAAATTAAAAAATAACATTGCCTCCTGGTAGAACGGCAGACAGTAGTATACCCATAGAAAACTATAGTATGTAAAATGATGGTCCACATTATATCCCCACTTAATTTATTAGTCTTGTCACTGAAAAATTCCTATGTATCCTGGAGAATGACTATGGCATACTGAATACTCAATCAAGTAGGAACCCCAATTGTAGCTCCTCTGTCAGATGAGGTATCTTTGCAAACACAGGATAACACAGACTTACACATGGGCTGCAGCCACAAAGCAGATGAATGAAGCCCCACCGGGAAGGAGGGTGAGCAGCAGTTTGCCTTCGCGTGGAACAGGCAAAAGGATGCATATGCAGTCTTGCCCCAGGGCTGTGTTAATCTCCCCCCACCTTCCATCATAATTAGTCCAAAGGGACATGGACTGTCTGGACATTCTGCAGAACATTACACTGGCCCACTATATCAAAGGCCTAATATTAATTGAATCAGATGAGCAAAAAGCAGCAAGTATGTTCCACATTTTGGTAAGCCACGTTTTCTCCAGGGGTAAGAGACAAACCCTATAAAGATTCCGGCGCCAGCCATATTAGAAAAGTTTTAGACATCAGTGGAGCATATAAGAGCATTGCCCTGAAAATAAAAGAAGAATTGTTGCCTCTTGCATCTCTCACTACTTAGAAGGAGACAGTGTCTGGTAGGCCTCTTTGCACTGGGGAAACAAGGTATTCCACACAGGGAAAACTGCTCCAAACCATTTAATAAATGACATGGAAGGCTGACAGCTTTTAGCAGGAAGCTCTGTCTCAGGTGCAGGACAATGCAGGAAACCCTGTTGCTTGGGCTATAAGACCTGGCAGATTCTATGGTGCTATATAGAGTATATGGTATAACAATAGGTATATTGTGGTGGAAGCAGATGCTTTATGAAATTTATGGCAAGCCACTGTAGGAGAACCACAGTGGAGACCCATATGTTTCTGGAACACAGATATACCATCTGCACCAGAAAATTATAGACCATTTGAAACATAGCTCCTGGCATGCTCCTGCTCTAGATATGAAGTGATCTTGTGAGTAGAACTTCCCATCATGGTTTGGGATCTGGCAGATGTGCCAAGTTATAAAGTCAGGAAAACCAGAGAGCGGTCTCATCTAAGATGGAGGTGGTGTACCTGGGATTGGGCCCGAGTCATCAGGTAACCCGGTACTTACACATTTGGTTTGTGTACAGCACAGACTTAACTGACATTACAGGCTCCCACTTACCAAAGTTGCTGTTAGCTATTGCTACTGCTGAACATCCAAACTGCTGTTGATAGAGACCAACACTGAGTCCCCAGTGTGGCAACGTCCCCAAGGAGATCGACCAGCCAGTGTGTGGCAAGTCGATTCTACTGGACTATTTCAACCTTAAAAGAAGCAGCAATTTACCTTGACTACAATCAACACACGTAAGCATGGCTATGATTTTCCTGCTCCACTTCCGAGGGGCATTTGAACCACCGACAAAGGATCGTGTTGGATAAAGGATCCTGTGTGGACGAAGGGACAGATTACCATGACCATGGATTCACTAATCATATCACTTCCTGCACCACCCAGAAGCTGCTGGCCTGATGGATCAGAGGAATTGCATTCTCAAAGAGCTGCTGAAGTTCCAGCTTGGAAAGGATTCAGCAAGGACACTGCTCCATCATCTAGGATCCAAGAAACACTCTAAATCAATGACCCTTATATGATATTATGTAGACAGAATACCTGGGCTCAGAAGCCTAAAGTAGTATTAGAATGGGACTCGATTACTCACACAGATCCACATAGAGATTTTAAGCTTTCTGGTTCTGCAGAACTGTGGGTGTTACAGGTCTAGAAGTCCTGAGCCCCAGAAAGGGAATGTTTGCACTGCAGGGCACAGCAAAGGTATCATTAAACTTTGTTGTGAGGGCCCTCTGGTTACTTTGTACTCCCTGGATGTGGGCTGTCCCCTGGATGGGGTACATCCTACTCCTGAGGGCAATGGTGAGGGAGGACTCAGCTCTGGGACTCTAGCCATCACTCTCAGCATCTGAGGGAGTGAGTGGCTCCATCCTGAAGAGGGGTCTGAATGACAGCTTAGCAGCAGCCCATTCCTTGCACCTCTTGGATATATATTTCCTTTTTTTTTTTTTTTTAAGATTNATGTTACATTTAGTACATCTTTTTTTTTTTTTTAAGATTTTTTATTTATTTATATGACACAGAGAGAGAGAGAGATCAGATCACAAGTAGGCAGAGAGGCAGGCAGAGAGAGAGGAGGAAGCAGGCTTCCTGCTGAGCAGGGAGCCCGATGCGGGCCTCGATCCCAGGACCCTGAGACCATGACCTGAGCTGAAGGCAGAGGCTTTAACCCACTGAGCCACCCAGGCGCCTGGATATATATTTCCTATACAGAAATTTGACCCCATCCAGGAACAGCCCTCCTCTGAATTTTGGTTGGTTGGTTGTTTTTCCTGAGAAAAGTTATAGTGAACTAGTGGAACAACCTCTAGTTTCCACCATCGCATCTGGTCTTAAGTTACAGCTGATACTCATCATCTCATTGCTTGTTGCAACCAACCACAGTTCAACAACTCTGCCAAGTCCTGTGATCTACATGTCCTTACAGATGCCATTTCTGAGAGCAAGATCCAGTGTCCATACACTTTTTCATCACAATGCCTCTTTCCCAGGGAATCTGCTCTTCAACATTTCCATCTCTCCTTTCCTCAGAAGGACATTAAAGAAGATGTTAGAGGGGCACCTGGGTGGCTCGGTTGGTTGAGAGTCTGCCTTTGGCTCAGGTCATGATTCTAGAGTCCTTGGATCAAGCCCCACGTGGGGCTCCCTGCTCAGCAGGGAGCCTGCTCCTCCTTCTGCCTCAACTCATCCCCTCCCCTGCTCATGCTCTCTCTTGCTCTCTCTCAATTAAATAAATAAACCTTTAAAAAACAATAAAGACGGTGTGGTAAATGCAGGGCTTGGGGATAAGCCTACAAAAAGTCTATTGGCCCCAAAATAGGTAATATGGTTTCCTCATTCCTGCCATTCACTTAAACTTTTAAGGCAGGTGTCTTTGTCTAAAACTTCCCTGGAAAACTGGCAAAGAGAATTGTACCTATGAATTTTAATATTTTAATGTTGAGAAGAACACATACGCGAATGTGTGTGTGCACGCGCGCACACACACACACACACACACACACACACACACACACACACACACACGCAAGCACAATTATTGAAGTTATTTGTTGACTATGGCTGCTATAACAGAGCACCACAACCTGAATGGCTTAGACGACAGAAATTTATTGTCTTACCTTTAGGACGCCAGAATTCCAAGATCAAGGTGTTGGCAGGGTTGATTCCTTCCAAGGGCTGAAAGAGAGAATCTGTTCCAGGACTTTCCCTTTAGCATCTGGTGGTATGTCAGCAGTCTTTTGCATTCCTTGCCTTCTGGAGCATCACCTTGATCTCTGCCTTCATCCTCACAGGAAGTTCTCCCTGTGTAAGTGTCTCTATGTTCAAAATCCTTCTTTCTATAAGGAAACCAGTCCTATCGGCTTAAGGGCTCCTTCTACTCCAGTGTGACCTCAACTGAATTGTATCTAAAAAAACCCTGTTTCCAAATAAAGTCACATGCTGAGTACTGGGGGTTGGGACTTCACCATATGAATCTTGGGTGGACACAACTCAATCCCTAATATTGAACTTTAGGGGAAGGGTTGTATTTCTTGGAGAAGGTAAGTGGTAGAAAATACAAAGTATAAAAGTAGTAGGTTAGCTGGAATTTCTTTCTTTCTTTCTTTCTTTCCTTCTTTCTTTCTTTCTTTCTTTCTTTTTTTTTAAGCAGGAAACTTAAATCACTGTCCATAAGAAAAATGGTTTTCTTTCCATTTGCTGATTGGGGGATCACCCCCAGCAGTCACATTTCCGATAAATTAGCAAAAAGCACTGGATTCTATTTGTGTCCTGACATGTACCTGTCTATTTGCTCCATCTGAAACTGTGGCCCCAAAAGGAAGAAAAAGAATAATGTGTCCTCTCTGCAGGAGCCCATAGTAAATGGTTACAGCTAATCTTCTAAAGAAAGAGAATTCAATCTAGCAATTAGAATTTATGGGCATAAGTTCTGGAAGATGAAAACCCTCATCATCCTATTTGGTTCACTGACTCTGAAAGGCCCACATGCCATGTCACATTGCCAAATCGCACATCTGCATTTCGGTTGGTACATGCCTTTGGTGTTGGCATTGGCCCTATGACCACAGATCTTTCTATTGTAGCTGTTTTTAGTGGCTTGGCTCTTTTTTATTCCCTTAGGTATTATGGTGGAGCAAGAGGACACCCACAGTGGAAGCCAAAAGAGTCATCTTAATGAATGGCAAGCTATGGGCCTTGTGATTGTGATTCGCATTGTTTCATAGCATGGCTGGCTAAATTCCTGTTACTGAAGGATGGAGTTAAATCAGGCAGAAAAGTGATGTGGAATCTTTTTTTGCAGGAAGCTGTTCACAAAAGCACTCTTGTCCCAACCGACGCTCCCTCTTGTATGAACTGTGAAAGGACAGTGAAATCTAATGTATGAATGTGGAGCCCACGTACTGTGTGTCCTGGGCCTCTAGAACTATAGGCTGAGACTTCGGAGGTGAAGTGCCCCTCCCACACCTTGACCTGGACCGTGTCATGGGGTAGGTTTGCGTGCGGGACCCAGAATAGAAAATCTAGGTCAGTGATTCCGGTTGGGGGCTCCCCTCCCGCAACCATCTCCTTAAACTCAGGATTCAGGAACCTGGTGGAACTCTGCCACAACTGCAGAAAACATATTTCAGGCCCAAAGTGTCAGCGTGAAGGGGGGGTGGGGTGGGGAAGTGAACCAAATGCTGAAGCAAATAAAAACATCTTTTAAAATGTCGCCTGCTTGCTGCCAAATGTGGGCTCAGAGGGAGCAAGTTGCACATGGCGGGGGCCTTCCGTGGAGAAGCCTGGCTGGCAGGCCAGGAGGATTCAGTAATTAACACTGTCAAAGATGTGCGAGGCCCCATTTCAGCAGCTCGAGCTGGAAGTGTTTGCCCATGTCCCGTCACCCCCCAGCGGCACAGCTGTGGTGTGGGGTTTGTCAGCAGTTGGTGCATGTGTGGGCCCAAAGTCTTTGTCATGCAGGATAAGCCAGCCTCGGGGTTCCTTTGGGGGACTTAACCCTGTGGGGATTAAGGCTAAGAGTATCTGATTTTTTAAAAAAAAATCAGTTAAGTGAAGGACTTGAAGAATGCCTAGTAACCAGTTCCTAGGAGTTGTAGCTTCCAGATGGCTAGATAACAAAGTTAGGGAACCATGCAGGGTCACCTTGGTGGGGCCTATGGAACAGGCTGTTGTAGACTGGGAAGGGGGCTGTGGGGACCCTGGGAAAAAATGGGTGATATTACAAGCTATTAAGTAAAGACTCTAAACCAGGGTATGGTGAAGAAGAACTGCTCTTTGGAAAAGAAGAGAAAATTCATGGGTAGGTAGCTGTGCTATAGTGGAAAAAACGAAACAAAACAAAACACAAACCGGGCATGAGTTTCTGGGTTCGGTTCCCAAGATTGCCAATTACTAAAACTTAATATAAAATGAGGGTGTGATAACTCATGTGAAATGTTTTATTATGAATATATGTAGACATATATTATTGAGTAAACAAACTAAAGATACACATACACACACACATATGCACATTTGTGTACCTGTCATTTAGTGATCACTGCTATGCAATCAACAAACTTTAATCAGGTACCTCTTATGAGTGGGTATATCTTAATACATGGTATCAAACATGACAAGTCAAATCTCTGTTCTCTTGGAACTTCTAGTGAGTGAAGAAAAACAACAGGTGATGAGACATGTAAAATAATGACAGGTTGTGGGAAGACATACGATTAAAAAGAGTGCTTTCTTGGGGAACTGAAGAAGGCCCTTTAGGTAGAATGGTTCCAGAATATTTACAGACTTTTTCTCATTTAGTGTTTCTGACACTCCTGCGCTAGGCACTACTGATTCCGTGTACTGACAGGGAAACCAAAGTCTCATGGGTTAGCTCTGATGGGGCAGGCTGAAAAGTGTGGGAATTCAAGTAGAATTGTGTGAACCTCACTGGATACTCATCTCCTTCAGTCTGAGATGGAGAGATGTTTCCGGCCTGCTGGTCTCGCTTCCCTTCACTTTTCTTCTTTAGGTAAAATACTATTTGCTGGAAACTGCATGTATTACAGTTTATGAATTGAGCCATGCTGTAGTAAACTACACTCACTCATGATTTGGGCCCTTACATTATGTGATCGCGGAACACTGAGGAAGGTACAGACGGGGGCCCATGATCGCCATGGGGCTGTGTGACACCTGCACCCCTTTGCATCTGCCGACATTGCTATCGTCTGAGTCAGGCCATCCGCTTAACAAGAAAGCAAGACTTATTTAAGAGGCTCAGAAGTCTTAAAAAAAAAAAAAAAAAGAGGTTCAGAAGTCTGAGGGCAACTATCTCAGACAAAGATCTTCGAGTTGGGAAAGAAGATTGCGGATTCAAATTTGTTATTTTCGTGTTTCTTGTTAATGCATTTATTACTTGTCATGTGTCCATGGTTTAAATCAAGGGGAGAAATTGTATTGCAGGAAGAAATATTACAGAGGTGGGGAGAAGGATATTAAATCATATAAATCTTAGTCAGAACATATTTGGTTTGAGCTAGATTTGAAGCATCTCAGTGTCTCCTTACATATGTCTGGCTTGAAAATTATGTGAAACATATGTGTTCCTTGGGCCCTGAGGAAAGACACAGCTAAGATAGGGTTAAAATGGTGTGAAAGAGAAATCTAGAATCCTTCAGGTGCACCCAGGGTGCATGCCCATTCTCCAGTTGTTGTTGTTTGGAGTTTACTGCCCTGCTTTTTGCATGAAGAATCACGGAAAATGCCAAGCACCACATCAGGGCAACAATGGATGCCTGATGTCAGAGCCTCACCAGGGGGATGAGTGCAGGACAGGATGATGGGACAGGTTTCCTCCGTGCCTGCCTCTCTGGAACCCTCATGCTGTCACCTTCTCTTCTTCTTACTTTCCCATGAATCACCTCTGCTCCTGGTCCTTTCATTATTTCCCCCCCTGCATTATTTTCGTGAGCTTTGATTGTCTCCTCTTTTCCCCAGTTTACTTCCTTCAGCTGGAACTCCTTTCTCATCCAGCTCCCACCCACCCCATGGCTGTTAATTTGTACAGCAGGCCCTTCCCAAAGCCCCACCTCTCAGAGCCCTCACCACCTCAGCAAATAATCTTGTCCAAGATTTAACCACAGAGTCCTAAGCATTGTATTTTCACTGCATATTGTTTTACTTAACCTTCAAAAGACCCCTCAATATATGGTATGGTTCCCATTTTACACTGGAGGAAGCCGAAGCCTAGAGCATCTCATGACCTCCCCAAGGTTACCCAGCTGGTAAGCAGTGGAGTATGAGAGGAACATGCATCCTCAGACCGGAGCTTGCTAGCTAGCAGCATGGTGTTGGGCCATCATGGCCTCTCCTTCCCTTAGGGGGAGGTGGTCAAAGGATGACAGCATGTAGGAAGAGGACAAAAATTGTAATAAATTTCTGTCTGAATCAGCCCCCGCTGGACCAAGTTGTCTGGGACCAGGGAGTGGGAACTAAAGTTTGGGAAATAGCATTTTGCTAGAACATTCATGGTGAGTTTTGTCACTTATATACTACTGTGGCGAGATCTGCTCTGTTGAGCAGCTAATTAATCCTCTTGGGGCCATTACGCGGCCACCAGCAATGGTCGGCTGCAGACCCACGCCTGCACGAGGGCACAGCCTGTACTAAATAAGCTTGAAGTGGCAGGTCCGTAACCACCCCTTCCTGAGGTCAGCACTCACAGCGTTTGCATGTTCTGGGCCCAGCAGCACAGCATCGCACACAGGTGGGTGTTCTGTAAGTGCTTTTTAATGATGGTGGTGGTGACGATGTACGAAGGTCTGTTTATACTTGCAGAGAGGGTCGTGTATTTTCACAAGAAGGACTTGTGATTGGCATTTCAAAGAGGCGAGTGTTGTTGGAAAATGTCAGCACCCTGCATAGGAGGGCACTTCACAAGTGTTAAGGGATTGGGTCTGCTAAGGGGATTAGGATAATTGTTTTGGAGTGAATGGGCAGGCTCAGTGGAGGTGACCTGAAGTCATATTAATGGGCCTACTGGAGCTCATGGTGACAACTCATGGTAGTGGATTAAGACGCTCTGATGGAAATTCCCAATCATTACTTAGCATTGGTTCCATTGAGATACTGGCTACCCTATTGTATTGCTAGGCCTGGTAGGCTGACTCAATTCCTGGGCTCCAACAAAGAAATGCTGATCAAAGAAACTGCCACCCCCACCATGTGGCACACGGTTCCTTTGCCTCCAAAGATGAAAGGTGCTTATTTTCATGGCACTTCTCATTTTGGGAGAGCCTTTTAATTCGTGCCAGTTCAAGATCAATCAAGGATGAAGTCAAACACTGTCAGAATAGAAGGTCTTGTGGGTGAAAGTAAAGGAGGGAACTTCTTTCTCCTAAGTAAACACCAGGTTGGGTTGCTAAAAGTTAAAATCGTACCAAGTCTGCAAGCTTTAGGAATAAAAGACAAAGTCTGGAATAAACGTATACATAGATCCAAAGATTAGGAAGAATAGAATTTATATCATATACTAGTAGATCTTGTCTGTCTACAACTTTTTCTCAGCTGATACAAATACATGTGGGGCAGAAACCTTGAATTTCAAGTACTGGTTGACCCAGCTCCATATGACTGAACCAAGTAGCTCTGTTGGCCAAAGGGCGGGGGGGAATGCTACCATTGCCCAATGGGCTTAGATGCTCTTCATTTAGCCAGTTTGAGTTTCTTTGTGCATGAAGCCATTCAACTGCCCTATACTAGAGAACCAGAAAGGGTGTTCTAAAAGCGAAAGCAGGCTTTTGCCACAAATTTCTTACAACGTGAATATTTGAGGATATTTAACTTTCAACTCATAATTTTAGACTTTGCAAGGTTGTCAGGCAGCCTGGGAACTTCAGGCAATTTAACTGGTTACCATTTCTCTGAACCAGAAGCTCTTTAGGGAAGTGGCTGGAATGGAAAAGGAGGGTGGTGGTACAGGGCAGGCAGAGCCACGTACGGGCTTGGGTGCCGTGGAATGGATGAGTTTTGCAGCAATGTGAGATTGCACCTGCAGCAAACAAACTTTAGTTTTCTCCAGAATGCAAATTGAGGAATTGTACACACACATGGCTCTCAGCCTAGAAATTCCATGCCTTCCCACATTGGTTTTGTAAGCAGAGTCTTCACACCCACATTACATATCTGGCTGAGGCTACCTATAATCATTCCAGTTCCTTTGGTGAGTGGACAGTAACTGTTTCAGAGGTTGGAATCTTTTCATTTTGAGTTTGATGTTTAAGTGAGTTTTATTTATGGAGCATCACTGGTCCAGGATAGCTTGCCTTTAAATTAAAAAAAAAAAATTTCTGCAATAAAATTTATTGTTTCTCTATACAGCACTTTCTTTCTGTAGACACATTCATCTCTGAAAACTCCTCACTCCAGATTCTCAAAAGGGCCAAGGAAAGTAATGGAGATTTTGATGAAAGAGCCTTCAACTTTGAAATACTCTTTCTCTAGAACAGTGTCAGAGTCTCTGTGGGTGGTTGTTAAAAAATTGAGATTCCTGGAATTCAACCGAGGTCTGAATCAAAATCCTTAAAGCTAGTTCTGGAAACTTCGGTACACACAAGTCTGATAAGCACTTTTGTAGCCCTCTGCCAGATACCACCAGCTTGTTTTCAGGACACATGCTATACCGATTTCAGATTCTTGTGTTTGTATCATACAGAAATTCACCTAATATTTGGCTGCCTACCTTTTGTCTGATTTTAGAGAGATGCATTATTGTCTAAATGATTTACTGAAAACAGAAATGAGGATTTTTTGTGTGTGTTCCCTTTCTGATCCCTTTTTCCTCTTCTCCATCCTCCCCAACTTTTCTCTCTTAAAACTTTCCTGGCCTCAGTTAGAAACATATGTGACATACTGAGAAAGATATAGGGGAAAATGCCAGACAACAATAAAATGTCAAGGTGAGCCAACCTCATTTTTGGTATTCACGTAGAAAGTCTGAGAGGGAGAAGTTAATTTACAGGTGGGTTCTCCAGGGGAAGGATGGCATACTGCAAGGCTCTTGGGGAGAGCGTCGGAGAGGTGGAAAGCTGCATGCTGAAGAAGGAAACAAGGATTTAATTTGTGAGGGAGGGTGACTGGTAGTGAACTCAAGATGGCTGAGTATGCTAATTCTACACAAAGTACGACCCACTGTAATTACATGAAAGAATGTTGTGTGAGGAAGATAAGTTGAAAGAAATTTCTTTGACTTCTAGCTGAGCCAAAGAAGAGATTATTCACCTGCTTATATCCAGAAATATAGCATCACAGGAGGTTTTAGCCCATATACCTGCATTCTGACTACCTCCAAATCCTAAAAGTAAAATTCTAAAAGTAGCAGGAAACACACCTGGGAAACGGTCTCATTCTCATGTAGATCCTTAACATAGTACAGGTCAAAATTAAACTCACTTTTCATAAGTCATTTAAACATGACTAAATGTGCCTGTAAGGCACCAAATGTTTTACCCTGAACTTGCCTTAAGAAGTGACAAATAATCATATGATTCGGGGGTACCATAAGACCTCTACCTTTCTTCTGTTATTCCCCTCCAGCCTACAGTGCTTCTGTTAATTTTCATCAAAACAACAGTTTCTTTGGATTGGGCATTGTGCATAAGAGCCCCGAATCACGGAGCACAAAAAACCATTTTACAACAAGCAACTTAATGAAAGCTGATAGCTGTCAACTGGAAAACGCCATGGCCCAGGTAGTTTGGACTGGAGAGGGGTGGAGAGGTGTGGGCTATGAATGGTTGTCTAGGGACAGCAGGTGCTGATGCCGGGTCACCCAGTGGGGGCGTGGGGACGTCATGAGGTCATAAGGCAACACTGAGGAAGGAAACACCAAAGACAACGTTTTCTCGCTTCGTGCTAACCCCCTGGGCAGGACCTGATTATGGGTTTAGTGGAATGAATAAAGTAGGAGCAGAAGCTGAGCCAAGGGCACCCTGGGTACATATTCATGTAATGCATGGACATAATCATCAACAGGAGTCACAGCACGCATCAGCTGGGTGTCTAGCCTTTAGCCAACTATTATTTTCTCTGCATTAAACTAACACTGATGGATTACTTTAGAGAAAGAATGGACCACCTTCTCTAATTTGTCTAAGGCTACAGGAAAAAATAATTGACCTCATTCTCCTAACTGTGAATGGGAGAATGAAATTCATGTGCTTGCCCCCCTCTCCCTACAGGATAAATGCTAAGGATTCATTTCCATGGCAATTGAATTTCCTGGAGAAAAGCATCCTGAGAGTTGAAGCTATAGTCCCAGCTTTTAAAACTCTGATCATAAAACCTTTCTCGAGTGGAAAATTGGCTAAATCATGTTTTCTTGTCTTTTTCCTCTCACCTATTCTGTTCCTCGAGATTCTGATTCACGACTGTGCACCAAGGACATTGCGGATATGGGAGTGAAATAATTCTAAAATATTTAGTTCTACGAAGGGGCAGACTTGGCTCCTGAGATCCTGCTAATTGGGTGGGTGCCTGCCTTTTCCCTCACTGATCTATGCCCACATCCCCGAAGTTTTCACCATACATGGAAACATATTCAGGGATTAGATTCTAGAGTTATGTAACCAATGTTCACAAACTCATGTAAAAAATGAGCCTCATTATTTTAGGACTGGGATTGGGTCTTGTCAATGCAGTTAGGTGTGAGATTAGGGAGTCAGGGGGCCTCTGGCAAACATGAGCAAGCCTAGCATGTCCATATGGGATGAAATTTGTATTTAAAAAGACCCACAAACCTTATGCAGGCTAGCAGACAAAAACAATAACAACAACTAAATCCCAAATAGAAATTTACTTGTCAGATTCAACTGCCAGGACTCCATTTGATGACTCCTGCTTTAAAATCACATATCATATTTATAAATGCCACTCCAAACTCAAACTGCAAGGCCGTTTTGGATAATGGGGTATTTAGGGTCATCTACCTTTCTTGCAGTATTCTATCATTAAAATAGTAATTGAGAGACAACCGGGGGTTATGCATTCTTTTTACTTCTGAAATGGCATGTAGATAAAACCCAAATATTGAGATTTATCTAAGGATGTATGCCATTCTATTGATCTGATTTATATGCTGGTCAGATGTCACTCAATATAACATTCTGAGGTGACACTAGCAAAGGAAAGGACTTTCAAAATTATTGAGTAGAACAGGAGAGAAAAGCAGAGTGATCCCGCACCATTGGGGGCAAGTTCTGGGAGATATAATTATTGTGGTTACTGTTACTATTATTTCTTCATCCGTAGCAGCATTCCTGGTACACGCTGAGGGCTCAAATTGTGGTTGTTGAATTAAAGAAAAAATTCAAAGTTATTCTATTGTGTTCCACCTTCTCCAGCACTTTGTATTTCAAATGAAGTTTGGGGTAAAAATGTCATTGTGATCGATAACCAATCTGCCAGAATAACAGAGTGGCAAATATCTGTGTTTTAAATTAAGAGATAAAGGAGAATAACGCTATTCCTGAGGTCCCATATGTAGAAAAGTCTCGATGATTTTTGTCACTTGTTTACGTCTCATTGACAAAAATGCATCTTCGAACTGAAGCATCTACGAAGAGGACAAATGTGCAGTGAATCTGAACCAGTTAAACCTTAACAGTGTAAATGAAACCTTTAAATTGTGTGAACCACTAGCAGCCTTGCAACTCTTTACATGTGCAAAGAATTGAATGAAGACATATGGTCACCATCAACTTGGTTATTTAATTCCGAGATGACACACGTATTAATCTAACTGAAAGGGGAAGCTACTATATGGCTGGTTGTAATTAGCCAACCACAAATTTCTATAACCACTTCAGTCTAAACCAAAAGCCAAAATGGCATTTCATGATTACAGCATCCCACCCAGATTTGCATTTCTTGATGAATTCCCAAGGTTAGGATACGAGCCATACTGTAAAACCAACCCTCAATTACACCTTTTTAGAGGGGAAGATTAGTGGCAGGTGGTGTCTGCTATAAAAGCCTCATTAAAACACCTTCTGGTGGAGTTTCACAAAAGGAAGCCACCAGATGGAGACCCATCTCCACATGGTAGTCTTACCTCAAATGAGAGTTTCACCTGACACTTTGGGGACAGACAATTTTTTTCTCACCTAACAAGCCACTGAGGTTCAAAAGACGATCTATTAGGATTAATCGTACTTGATCACTAATCCATTGTAATGCCATATGCTGAAAGCGTTGTTCACTGTGAAGCCGAGAGCCAGGTAGAGCCCCTCTGGTAATGTAAACCCTCCCATTTTCCTGCAGCTAATCTAATTTTACCTCCTCCGAAGACCTCAGATGCCAGGAGCGATGCTTAACTCTTCTTACACTGTCTCTGATGCATTTTTGAGTGGTAGCAAATCTGATCTCAAAGGTAACGATGCTGAAACCTGCTGCCTAATGGGAAAATGATTTTCCTGGTGTTGCTTGGTTAGTGGGGTGAATGGATAGAAGGTATTTCTTCCTTTGTGCACAGATTTAAAGCCCTAGTCCCGGCCTTCTGATCAGAGCAGCACTCAGGAGGTGTTACTCATCTCCTCTTCCCTAAACATGTTTGTCAAATCTGCGATTTACTGGATTGGAACAATTGGCCAGCTGGGCAGAGAAAGTGAAGTTTACATTGCATAGAGGAGATTTTGTCACTTTACGCAGTCCTTGAAATGGCAGGATTTTTCCCCCTGTGGTTGGACTCTTACTGCTAAGTGCCAAATAGTCTCTCGTATTTGTGTGTGTGAGCGCGCGCGTGCGCGTCTGTGTTTGTGTGTAGTTCTCGTGTATGTTTTGTGTTAAGCTACTTATGAGGCACCACCCACTAAGTTGCTTTCTGTAAGAAAGATGGCCTTTCTTGCTCAAGACCCCATGTCTACGATTTACATACAGGAAGGTAATCACACCCGTATGGCCACATGAGCCCCACACGTTTTGCTCTAGTCCTGGGGTCCCGATATGAGGAGTTGATGGAATAACTTCCAAATTCACTACAATATTTTGTGGTCACTTGGTTCCTACTATAGATAGACTTCTAGATGGGGTGGAGTAAATAATCCATCTCCCATATATACTAGAGAGTATCGTCAAGATAACAATAGTCTTTCCCCAAAGTAATACATGATGCCTTTAGGAAATGGGGCCTGGCCTCCTGATGCAGCCAAAGTGTAGGGCTTCACACTTTCCTAATAAACTATTCCCCAAAATGCAATAATATTTAAAGAGTTACCATAATTGTAATACCTAACTGGTGTTTCAAAAATATAACCCTTATATTGCATGGTCACGGATGGGCCATTCTGATTAAAATGCAGATTCTTAGGACCTAACACAGACTGACAGAATCAGTCTCTGGAGTCGAATTCTGGAGTCAGCACTTACATTTTTTTAAACAAGTTTTGTTTGTTTGTTTTTACAAATTTTTCAGATGGTTCTGATGCACTCTAAAATGTAAGGCCCAAGTAAGAGAACACAAGTTCCCATTGCCTACTGTGAAACCACTAGGGCCCCAAGACCCTTACTCTCTTCTTTCCTTATACCGAAGGCAGAGTGACACTGTGGTCAGGGGACATAATGGGACCACAGGTTGTTTTCTGAAGGGGGTGGGAAAATACCCCCCTCCCTCCCCGAGTTGCTTCCTGGATCAAATCTGTAACTAGGCAAGATTGCTATGAGTGTTTTTTGCTATCTAAATGGTATATCTAAAGTGCCCCATACTGTACATGTTTACGGACACTTAAAAATATCTTAGGTTTCTAGTGACACGTATAAATCACTCTAGCTTTGTTTTTATAGTTTATGTAGTCACCAGACACCACAGATAAAAAATCTAGCCTCCACATTCTGCAGCTGGAAGATTTTATTTTATTATACATAAAAACTGCTAGATTTTGGCCAGGCAGAATTATCCTAAGTTTTGTTTTTGTTTTTTTTTTAAACAAAAGATAACAGTTAAGAAAAAAAAAAGGCAAGAACACTCAGTAGCCAATCCATTACACTGACGCAGAGAGTCCAGGTTTTCTATATAATTACACATGAAAGATCTGGTTTCTCTATTTGATGCAATTGCATTTACAGAAAAGCCTCGGCAATACCTCGTTTCATTAGTCTCCCTTCTTCACAAGGAAGATTTTCACTTCCATATATATCAAGTCATCCAAGATGTAAATATTTTCTTATACGTTTTGGCAATCAGACTCCAGAGAGCCAAGTCTCAGTGCATCCTCTAACCTTGGAGACCTGCCTTGTCTCCCTCAACCCCACTCCTATCCCAGCACATGTGTAGGAATGAGGGCTTTGCTAAATCTTAAAGGAAACCCAGACAAGCAAAGGAGAAATCAGCTTGTACTTGCTCTTCCACTCTGAACTTGGACCTAAATCTGCTCACCAAGGCGAATAGGGATCCTCTCTTTCTGTGTGCAGAACAGAGTCAAGCCCGGTCTGGTGAGGAGTGCAGGGGCCAGTGTGCTGGGATGGATCAGGAAGCAGCTGACTGGCCAGGGCAGCCCTCTGTCTGCATTGTGGTCATCATGCTCACTGGGGTGCTGTGGGACCTGCAGGGGGTGGGGCAGCATTCCCTTCCCTTCCCTTTCCTCTCCTTTCTCCTCTCCTTTCCTTTCCTTTTCTCTTCCCCCCCTCCCTCCCTCCCTCCCTTCCTTCCTTCCTTCCTTCCTTCCTTCCTTCCTTCCTTCCTTCCGTCCTTCCTTCCTTCCTTCCCTCCCTTTTCTTTTATTTTTGGTGACATACTCTTTGCTCTTCCTGGCCATCTCCTCTTTACTCTCTTGTTGAACTGCCATTAGGAAAGAAAATGAACTCTGCCATGATGTCTTTTGAGGAATATAATTCTCAGTGACCCTCGGGAAGTGGTGGTGACATGGAAGGCGTGTCCAAAATTAAATTTGTGACATAAAAGAGTGAATGATCCTGAATTTCCTTTTCTTTTTCTTTTCATTAGTATCGCTTCTTTGGTAGTAATATTTATTGCAGCAAAATATATACTGCACACAAACATCGGAGCACAGTTCAAAGACAGATGTATCTAGTGTCTCTTCTAGTATAAAATAGGGTATTTGGCTTTGATAGGAAAAGTTTTGAACTCCGACAAGGCAGCATTTGTTTTTGTCTTCACTTTACGTAGTGTTTGTGTAATTTTGAGTCAACCCTCCATTTTCCTTGCGTTTCCTTCAAACATTCTTCTTTTCCTTGGTTATTATTTCTTTGTTTTCTTTTGTTTCTGTTCCTTCCCAGTTTCTCCCTGGTTCTACCTAGACGGTGAGGGGTATTCTTCCATTCACGACTGAAGGTGTCTCTTGGTGTCTGTGTGTAGGGCATGGCCGTCCCTCAGAAGTATCCATTCTTTCTTCTGACATTCTTCTCCCATTTTTCCCCCATCCCCTAAAATTTTTCACCATGACATAAAGTCAGATTTCTGTGTTTTCAAAGGACACAAAAGTATCTATTTTTAGTCACTTGTAGCTGGTTTTGGTGCATATTCCTGTGGATTAGGGGAAAGGGAGCACATGTATTTCTCAGCTCTTTGCTTTGTGGGCGCTAATATGTGGAAAAGCTCTTGGTTCAAGAACGATGAGAGGGGGTCATGATGTAGAAGAGCTATGCCCATTTTTTTCCACACTCCTTAGTCAATTTGGTTATCAAAATAAAACAATTTCTTTTCTTCTGTAAAGCATTTACTCACAGGGCTTTTATCTTCTCCGGTTACCTCAGCTGGCCCCCAAAGAAGAAACGTGAGCCCCAATTAGAAGGCGTAAGGGGTGGGAGGAGCAGAGTTAGGTGCCTGACTCCCTCGTGGCTGCTCTCAGGAACCAGACAAGATTCTCTCAACCAACCTAATTTCTTCTCACTTAACTAATACAAGGCTGGGAGTGACCTTTGCAGGCCAGCAGGCAGGAGCTGAGAAACACTCCCCCAAATGAGCAAGGATGTATATCTGTTTACTACACAGCATGCGGGCCTGGAGCTAATGACATTAATCCCCCTGCTGCATTTCATTAGATGACAGACAGGGAGCCACACTTTGGAGGGAATCAACTGCTTCTCCCCATCAGGCAGCTGCGGAGAGGAGTCGCTCCAGGATCAGCGCCGCTCCCCTCATTTGCTTTTCTTCCTCTATTATCCCTGACATGTTCACTGAACTACAGACTGCATATGTTTAAAAATAATTAAACGCGCTCCAAACAAATAGGCAATGTTTCCACGATCCCTGCAATGAACGTTCTGCGTGTTTTGACAGAATTTTCTGCTCGTTGGATACATCAAGCAGCCTGGCTCTTTGCTGTCACTCCTGACAGCCCTGCAGATAAACCCCCAGGGCAGGCTTGCTGGCCCAAGCTCCTTCCCCTGCTCTGACCTTGAGGCTCAGAGAACTTCCAGGCTGAGGGTCCAGAGACCATTGGGGAGATCCATGTCTGGGCTTCCAGGGCACCATGGTTCCTGTGTGGCACCATTAGATGAAAGACAAAAGAAGGGTGAGATAAATGTGGGGTTTGATTTCGAATGGCTCTGCTGTATTATACTGAGAAAACAAGCACGAAAGTAATTCCATGAGAAAGCAGCAAGACTACTGTAAGACTGTAAGGCCATCCTCACCCCAGTTGCCTGTCAAATCTTCTCATCCCACTGCCTACAATGCCCCATTTTTAATTTTTTTAAATTTTTTTTTACTCTTTTTTTCCCATTTTTAATTTTTTAAAAATTAAAATGGCTCTGTTAAAGGATGAAAAGGAAAGAGGAGAAGGAGAAAGATAAGATACAGCTTATAAAACAAGAAAATACGGCACGATTAAACAAATTAAAATGTGTATAAAGAAATTTAATCACAGAGAAGATTAAGAGTAAAGGGGTGAGGAAGACACTTGGCAAGTTTAGGGCACAAAAAGCATGCCAAAAATAAAAGAAATCTCATTATTTGCCTTTCTGATACTAAAGTTCTCCTCATACATAGGATATATTGTGACATCAACAACACTGTCTTCAACAATATTCATTAACAGATTGATAGATGAATGGGAGTTTCTCTCAATATAGGCTTATGGAATTTTCCAAAGCATAACTATTCTAAAGGAATTCTGTGGAATAAGGAGTATATGGATGTGTACACCTCAGTAGTCAGAGAGAAGTGATCAATCCATGCTGGTCCCAAACAGCTCCAATGGTCTGGATTAAACTAAGAATAACTTTGAAAGAAAACCTACCGATGGATACTCACTAAATCCTTTAGGTGACATGTTCAAATATGATTTGACTCAATATTGATAGCAATTAATGTGCAGTAACATTAACTTACCCGTGGGTTGTTCTGACAGTCAGTGATGACCAAGGTCATCCTCATACATGTGGATCTTAACCAAGAAGACCTTGCAGGAAAGTATAAGTCTCTCCTCAAGGAAGAATTTCCTAATGGACTGCAAAGTGGTTTATCAAGTATTAAATGCTACACCAGAAACTGGGAAAATTTAGCCCATGGTCAGGTCCAGCCTACTGCCCGTTTTTACATGGCCTATGCAAACTATGGTTTTTGCCATTTTTTCACATGGCTGAAAAAAATGTTAAAAACCCAATCTTTTGTGACACGTGACCATTATTGATATTCAATTTCAGTATCCACCAGTAAGGTTTTCCTGGAACCCAGCCGTGTTCACTCATTTGAATATTGTGTATGGTTGCTTTTGTTACCACAAAGTCAGGGTGGAAAGATACTGCATGATTCACAAAGTCTAAAATATTTATCATCTGGCCCTTCACAGAAAGTTTGCCAACCCCCGTCCTGTACCATTAACAATAGAGCATGACTATGACGCCATTAACAGTTTTTCCGGTTGCCAAAGTAAAACAGAATCAAAATTGGTCATGTTTTCTATAGGGCAATGTGATAACACGTATCAAATAACATAAAGCATGCTTGCCTTGTGACTCATGAAGTCCTCTTCTAAGGGAGGAGGATTTATCCAACAGTGGAGGGTGGGAAACAAACATGGATAACATACAAAGTGGGAGATAACATAGATTTAATGGCAGAAAGTGATGAAATGAATTATGGTATAGTTATCCAGCTAAACCCCCATAACCATTAAAAAGATGATTAGATGCATTGGGAGGACACAAATAAATCAATGGACTTGTTTTCAGCCTGCCAGCACAATCTCCCCATTCTTAGGAAGAAGGATCCTTGGTGGGGGATGTGGGGAATTACCAGGCTTGGCCTTTCATTGTGCTTTCTGGGAAAAGCTATGGAAACACTCAAAGGCAAGAAAGGCTAAACTAACTTACATTTTAGGGGTGCAGAGCTACCTCTCTGGGAAGAAGGAGTTGGGAAGGGAATGGAGCTGCGAGGGTTGGGAGAGGCAGACCATGTGCCAATTTCCTAGGGTTTCTGCACCAACGCACACAGACTGGATGGTTTAGAGCAAGAGAATCTTGTGTTGTCACCGTCTGAAGACCAGAAGTCCAAAAGTCAAGGTGTTTGCAAGGCTGTGCTTCCTTTAAAGGTTTTCCAGAGGGAAGGAATAGTTCCAGGTCTTCTTCCCTTGGCTTGTGGATGGCTGTCTCCTCCGTGTTTCCCCACATCATCTTCCCTCCATGTCTCTGTCTCCAGTTTTCTCTTTGTATAATGACACCCATCATATAGGAGTAGGGCCCACACCAATGAGCTCATTTTAACTCAGTTACCCTTGTAAAGCCCCTATTTCCAAATAAGGTCACATTCCCAGGTACTGAGAATTAGAAATTGAAAATATCTTTTTTGGGTGGGGGGAAGGCTGCATGACTCAAGCCACAAGGAGCAGAGGTAGTGAAAAAACCAAAGCAGGCTAAGGTTTTGGAAAAGCTGAGATTTTGGGGGCACTACAAAGAGAACTTTAGTGGAAGATCGTGTGGGGTTGTTTTGCTATGTGCCGTGCAAAGAACTGTCTCTGTATTTCTGTTGTGCCTCCCCCTTTTTAAATTTCACCTTTCCTTTCTTTTCCTTTTCTTTTGTTTGTTAAGAGAGAATGCATGGTTTTGGTATAAAATTCAAAGGGTCAAAAAGTAACCTAATGAAAACATACAGATTTTAAATTTTCATAAATATTGCAAATGTGCTCCATCAACTTTGTACTAAGTCGCATTGCAACATATCATAGTGCCTGATTCCTCAACCCTACTTCCACACAGAATGTTATGAAACATTTTAATTTTCACCAATCGGAAAGATGAAAACTATTTTATTATAGTTTTAACTTGCATTTAAAATATGAATAGGCTTGTGTATTTCTGCTAAGAACTATTTGTATATTCTTTTCTATGTCTATGTCCTTCGTTTTTCTATTGGATTGTTGGTCTTTTTCTTATGTATTTGCAGTAGTTTTTATATTTTAAGAAAATGAGCTCTTTACTCTGAAAGGATTTGAAAATATTTCCCCCTAATTATCATTTGATTTTTGTCTCTTTTTTGTGCTGTAGTTTTTCCATAGAGAAATGTTTTAATTCCATATAGTCAGGTCTCATTCTTTCGTGACTTTTAGAATGTGTATTTATAAAGAACTTCTCACTCTGAAATTTACAGTTATATACAACATTTCTTCAGGTTCTTTGTGTTTTCATGATCACAGATAGTACTGTTTTATACGCACAGATATTTTAGGTATAAAGTTAAATTGCTCATTAATGCTTTAAAAACATACTGGGCTGGACATGCTCCCATACTAAGACTGACTGAGGTTATGCTGCTTACATGTGTATTTTTCCACATGGAAATAAGGAGATGTGTGGCAGATATGAATATGTCAGTCCATGGACTGAGGCATGCAATATATATAATTTTATTTTTTTCATAAACTCATTTCCATTGTGAGACTGATGCCACCATCCAACTTGGATAAAGTTAGTCATTTGGGGTAAATACAGTCAATTCAGAACCTTGTTTTCTTGCTTCTTTCCCTCTATTCAATCTAGGCTGCTCAGGTTCCATGTGGCTTCATGACATGTCTTAGTAACCATATGGTGAGGTTAGGCGTGCTCCTGACCCATGGTCCTCCTCATTCCGTGAGGTGGGGCACAGTTCTAGATGGTCCTGGAGCACAGAGATGTGAATGGGATGGCATCTTCTAGGACAACTCTTTCCCTCTGGTCACAGGGCTGCAAGAGTCAAACAACTCTACCATGATGTCTTCTCATTAGAACTGTAATTCTCTTTCAGATCTGTGACTCCTGATGTCACATCCACCCAACACCAGACACCTGCTAAAACACTTGTCTCTTTCCTATTCAATGGCAGAGCACGCCCCCCCCCCCAACTAAGACAGCTTTAGACAGAGGCATGCCTTTCAGTCATTTCAACATGACCCTTGTCCCACAGTAGCTTGGGGACCTAGCTTTACTGCTTGTCACCTTCTAGAGCAGTCATAAGAACTCTGTTCTCAGATGGTCCAACTACCTGTGTTTTGTGTCACTCTTCCCTTGGAATTAATTTTGTGGGTGATGAGGAGGAGTTGGGCTTTTCTTCTCATTTCTCTCCTTTATAACACTTCCAGTTTTACTACCTCATTACTTTTTTATCCACAAGGCTAGGTGGGGTGAAAACATAAGAAGAGCTAGTTTATCGAGCATTTTCCTGAAATTTTCAGTGTTAAACCTAGAGGATAGCTTTTGAGACTTGAAGGTCAAACATTTGACGTCTCTTTTCTCAAGTCTCATTGTTATAAATTACTTTTGAAGCTATAGGGACCATGTGTTTATCTGTCTAGGTTTAGGGGAAGGATCACTGGTCATCTAGAGAAATTCAATGAAGCCTGGACAGCAAAAAAGAATTTGGTTAACAACTCCTAGTTATAAACATAAAAAGTTGAGGAACAAGCCATTTTATAAAAAAGTGGATAATCCAAAATATAAAACAAAAAAATTTTACAAATAATGTGATTATTCAGGGTGAAAGCTTATTGATGAATTTGATTTATTTATTTAATTTATGTATTTTATTAAGTACTACATTTTTATGCACTTTATAAAATGAAAAAGTAATATATCAATATATAATCATTTTAAAATTTTTTGTAAATAAACAAAAGCACAACATAGTAAATGAGATTATGCAAAATTCCAGACATGAGGTATCATCTCTGTCAATGTTTTGGTGTAAGTTTTTATTTTAATATAGATCAATATATGTTTTGGGAGGCCTGGGACCCAATGCCTTCGGCTTGGGTTGTGATCCCAGGGTCCTGGGATTGAGCCCTGCATTGGGCTCTCTGCTCAGCGGGGAGCCTGCTTCTCCCTCTCCCTCTGCCACTCTGCCTGCTTGTGGTCTCTCTCCATCAAATAAATAAGTCTTTAAAAAAAACCCACAAACCCCCCCCCAAAAATATGTTTTATACAATTGGGATTATTTTGTATCCCATCCCTTTATAATCTTTTCAGCACTAACAAGCATATTATGAATATTTTTCATGTTACTAAATATTCTTTACAACATGAGTTTTTGCAGTATTCTATGATATAGACACACTGTAAAAATTTTCAACAGTCTTTTGTGGTACATTTAGAATTTTTCTAATTTTTCAGTATTCTACAAATAATACTATGATGAAAATATATATAGCTAAAACTTTATGTCCTTGATCTCCACCTTTTTTCCTTAGAAGTGAAACTAATGTGTTACAGTGTGAATATATTACGCTAATCTGGAAAAATGTCTAATCTGTTAAAATTAAATGTCCACCCTGGCCATTTAAAAAATCCCAGTAAGACATCTAAAGTATGTCTAGTTTCAACCCACATGACTTTTCTAGTGTGCCACCTTGAGAACCTAATTTAAAATTACTCCTATACATCTGAATGTGGTAATATGCTGCATAAGAATATTAGCTATATATAGTTAAATGTAAGAATTTCTACTAAAATCGTTGTTGTATTTTAGAAAATTTGATATGGAATTTTCTTTCTCATAGTAGCCTAGTTCATAAAAATAAAAAGTTAAAAAAAAATACCACACTGTACATGAGTGTGGTGGTTTTAAAACCTACCCACCAACTTTTTAATTCTCTTATTGACAAGCGCAGTCTATCTTTTCTCCCTCCTGCCTGTTAGCCATGTGACTGCTTTCACCAATAGAAGATGGCCAAAGGGGCACTAGACAACCTCTGAGGGAAACCCAAACAAACACCACTGAGTTTGAGCTTCTACCTTCTTTGCTGCGACACTGGGATGCCATGGAGGAAGTGTTCTCTGAGCCACCATGCTGGACAAGGTGCCCATAGGCTCTGGAACCTACAGTGCTGGCTGAGCTCAGCAATGCAGTCATACTCACTGCATGCCAGACCGGAGGGTGAAGGAGCCATCTTGAAAGTGAGTCCTCCAGCCCCAGTTGTAACAGTCCCTAGGTGTTCAGATGGCCTTCAGCTGAAGCCTGAGATGTGGATCAGAGACAAACCACCCCTGCAATGCCCTGCATTACTGATATGCAGAATTGATTGCTGAAATGATAGGTTTTTATGCCACTAAGATTTTATGTAGCCTTAGATGATAGTAACACAGGATTTTTTTGCAGTCTTTACATAGATTATGCATTCAACTCATTCAAAATGATTTCAAATAGTTTATATACAACTTGAAAAGATACAAAGGCAGAATATACCCATGTTTATCCCTGCAGAAATAATCTGATCCAATGAGAGAGATTTAGGACGAAGTCATATTTTCATGCCAGTGTTATAATACAGATACCGTGCAAAGGAATACATTGCCAAGAATGTAATCCATGTCTCTGCAATCTAGTTCAAATTGGTTCCTGTTCATGGATTCACAGGGCAGGAAAGGTCAATAAAACCTGCAAAGAATCTTCATTATTGCTAATAAGTGAACCAGAAGAGCACAAAAAACACAACAATCATCGAGAGTAAAAACCATTTCCTGGTTACGTGGTCCTTGCGTAGACTACTACCTTGCAACTATAATACAGGAAAGAATCATAATGTTTTAGATCTAATTCATTTATGACTTGGGCAAATAAAATATTTTTCCAAACTAGCTAAGGCCAGGGCCTGAGTTCGGCAAAGACAGTGAAATGATCACCCTCTACCTGGTTCAAATTATCCAGTTCAAAAATGGTAATGCAAGGGGAATTGGGAGCAAGTGGATACAGAGACAGAATTCTGTTGCATGCCCTATTGATCAATTTTTCCTGGACTTACACAAACTATTTTCTGCATCAGCAAATTCTGTTTATATACAAAATCATCGAGACAGTTTTCGTTTTTGTTTTTGTTACTATAGGAGGTACAAATAATAATCTACAAGGAAGCAGTTGGCCCACTGTTCAGGGATCTAAGTGCTGCCCCATCCATTAGATTGTTCTCCTCCAATCCTCTTACTGAGACCCCTGCAGATTTTAAATGGAAGGAAGCTATAATAACAGTAATATCAGGACAAGAAATGAAAACCAGGACTTTTGTAGGCAAACCAGGACACTCAGTTTCCAGAGTGACTGATTCCAGTGAAGTACATTTAGAACCAATGAAAATGAAATTTTTAAGTTAAGACATAATTTAAAAACTGTGTGTTAAGACATAATTATGTTCACCTTGTCAAAGAGCCAGATTAGGACTAGAAGAAAAGGGCTTGTCCCCTTAGTTGGGAATGGCCACTGACAACTCTACAGTGGGAGGGAAAATCCATGGGAGAGGAAAAATACCCATGACCCTCCTTTGCCTTCAATACCAGAAGAGCATATTTATGCATGTTTGTCCTTTTTTATTAGATACAAAAACAGGTGTGGGTGATGGAGTGGAGCGAGCAAAGACTTTGGAGTCAAGTGGTGATGATGATAATGATGATGATGATGGCGATGATGGTGGTGATATCCACTTCACAGGGGCTTTAGGAAAATAAAAGAGGTCGATGGACAGCAAGAGACCCTCACATTGGCATGCAGACTGTTGTTACTCCCTCCCAAGGGCTTAATATTCCAGCACAGCCCAGACATATTCATATCAGTAAATATTTTTTGAATAACTCTAATGTGCCAGTCTTTGGTCCAAGGATTGAAATGTATTAATAAGCAAACTAGGTAAATAGCCTTGCCCTCAGGGAGCTAACAATCTAGATTTTGATGAAAATCTAAAATCTGAAAATAATTTGGGCCTAAATTTATACGAATCCCAAGAGAAAGAGAGTATGTCATGTTTCCCTCTAACTGTCCAGATCAGCTTCTTTGGGGAGCCTGGAAGTTAAACACACCCATGGCCTTTGTTCCTGGGTTGGTTTTTTTCTATCTTAATAAAACTGCTTTGCTAGAAAATTCCTTCTATATCAGCTCATTTTGGATATTTTTAATAGGTAGTTGGATAAGTACACTTGTGTATGCCTCTGTTCAAGGTAGCTGAGCTAATAGAATTTATTATTACTGTTGAGTGTGAACCAAATAGTAAGAAAAAAAAATAAAGACAGTTTTATTATGCATTTATCGTTTAACACTGGGTCACTATTGTCTAAACACATATAGAATCGGTGCTGTACAAAGAATGCCTCCTGTTTGGTGGAAAAGATAGATGAACAAAAAATACATACACAGCAACATGTTGTTACAGAGGGAAATACACCCAGAAGAACGAGTGTTCCTTTTTCTCCGGAACTGTGCAGCGGAGGACTTGGGGGCAGTGCGGGTGGGAAAACTTTGGAGAATAAACGGTATCTTTCTCTGGGTCTTGAGCCATAAGAGAAGTTTGTCAGCTTGACAAAGGGTGAACTGCTGAGAAATTTCCAGGCTGAAACAGCCGTATGAGCAAAGCACAAAAATATTAATTTAAACCTCGGAACGTCCCTTTGAGGCTGATTTAATGATCTCCATTGTCTAAAAGAGAAAACAGAGACTCAGAGAGAGTTCTCGAGTTAGACTGCTAAGAGAGGGAGTGCCAGCATTTTAATCCACTTTGGCTGACCCCAGAGCACATTCTTTTTCCACTATATTAATCTGTGTCCCTGTTCATGGAATGAGGACAGAGGTAAACCCATATATACATATGGGATAGATGTACAAAACTACAGTTGTACTGTTCAAAATCTGAACCCCTTTTATCAGGTACTGATTCATCAGCTGGTTTGACGTGATAGTAAAGTCCGTCCTTAAAGTTTCAGATACAATTTGAGGTTGCAATCTCAAATGCCTCGAGAGTAGAAGATGGGGTGGAGTGGGCCCCAGAGTAAACCTGCTTGTTTCGTTTCTGCCCCATGTGAAGGGGCAGCTGCCACCCACCAGATCCCAATTTGTTGTCATGAAGAATGGTAGGCCCAGGGTCATCAGATCCCCTGATTTTTAAAGAAAAACCAGAGATATATAAATTTTATTTGACATCTCCCCCTTATTAAAATTTTGGAAACTAATGCTTTTTTTTTTTTTTTTTTTTTAAGAAACACTCTAGAAACAAAACCAAAAATTTCTGGGAGATGTGACTATGGGCCACCTCTCTATAGTTGGGAAGGTCCAGCTATTTAAATCATATTAGCAGGTAGTGGAGTGTAGGATAAAGATGCAGGCTTGGAGTGAGCTTGGGATTCAGTGTAGGTATTCAATAAATATTTGTTGACTAGCATTTTATGGACCTTCTGAGATGTCTGGCAATGTTCTGATCTTGCTTTATGTCGGATTAAGTCATCCATCTTGACACTTAAAAAAGAGTCTGTCCTATGCTTCCTGACTGGTCTCTTGGGTCCCTTTGGTCTCCCAGTCTTTGTGGTGGATGCTTGGTCCTGCACTTTTGACGTGAACTCAGGTGACAAATTAGAGTTCTCTGGAAAAGTTCTGCTGTGATCCTTGCCAAGTGTCAGAAGCATGGGAGCCACTCTGGAGTGGGTACGGCAGCAACTGGCCTGTCTCCTGGAGGGATTTGGTTGCAACTTCCCTTTTGATGGGGTCTGTCTCCTGCTGGCTCCAATGCTAACTTCAAAAGAACTATAAATTATAGCAATTATATAAACATGCCATAAATCTTAAGTTTGTGACCTATACCCACAGAGTTGACTCCCAGGAGACAGACCAGCAAGTTACATTGTTTGTGCTGTGAATTTTCAATTAAATGAAAGAAAATGGCAAGAATCATCAGAAATTATAGAATACATGTAATTTGTTGTTCATGCAAGTTTTATAACCTAAAGACTTTGAGAGGGTAAAGTTTCCAAGGCATCCCTCCGAATGATCTGAGCTTTCCTTGTTGGGCTGAAACCAGCTGCGATTAGATTTGGTTATATAAAGTACATAAACACACAATTACCCAGCACTCTCAACACTCTCAGCACAAAGCCTGCTTTACATATTTAATCTTTATAATAATGAAGTAGTGTCATAATCCGTTTAGGTTGCTAATTACAAAATACCACAGAATGAGTAGCATGTAGACAATAAAAATATATTTTGCAGTTTTGGAGACTGGGAAGTTTAAGATCAAAGTGCCAACATGGTCAGGTTAGGTGAAGGCCCTCTTCCCGGTTCAAAGTCAGCCCCTTCTTGCTCTGTCTTCAGTGCAAGGGGCTAGGGAGCTCTGTGGAATCTCTTGTATGAGAACATGGATCTCATATATGAGGACTCCACACTCATGACCAAATCACTCCCGAAGGCTCTTCCTCCAAATACCATCACATTGGGTGTTAGGATTCCAATACATGAATTTGGGGGAGGGTGAAGACATTCATATGATGACAGGTAGATACTATTAATGTCCTTGCTTTAAAGAGAAGAACTGAGACAAAGAGAGGTTAAATGACTTGCTCAGGGTTGCATAGTTAGTAAATCGTAGAACTAGGACTTGAGTGTAAGTCATCTGGTTTCCACAGCCATCTCCTGCTTGTGGGTGAATCTTAGCATGTCATTTATTACATTCCTTAATAAAACCAACCTCTCATACAGACATAACAATTGGTGACAGTTTTGAATCCTGTAAGTTTAAAATAGAAAAAGTATTTAAAGAATAAAGGCATCCTAGCATCAAAGAATCTGAAACTTTGGCATTGCTTTATTATATGGGAAAAAGCAAAAAATAGTGATTGCTGGGATCAGCACTGCCCTGGTTCGAACCGTCTGTGTGGCACACAAGTTACTTAACTCTTGTGCAAAATGACAAATAAAAGTGCCTATTTCAACTTGTATGTGTTGACCTAGGGAGTACCTTTAGAGCTCTTGAAACAAGGTCAACACATAGTAAATGCTCAATAAATATTAGCTATAAGCCATTCAACTGCTTATTTATTCATAAAATAAATCATGTATATTCCCCTATTGAACATTACAAAGTCTGCAATGTGTCTGGCATTTACCTTGCCCAGTGGAGGGTGCAAATATGTGGAAAGCACAGCGTATATATTCTAGAGAAGAAACAGATGCATGGGGAAAAGCTCTTTTACTCTGTGATAAATGCTGTTGTAGAGGTATACCCAAAGAAATATGGGACCAGTGTGGAAAAAATGATTTGTTCCATCTGGAAAGTTGTGGAGAGTTTCACAGGGGAGTGACATATGAACTAGACCTTGAGGGCTGAATAATGGCTCCCCAGAAATATTGATCCAGAAATAACAATGTGGAAAGTGTGCCTTAGAGCGAATGCTGAGTGGTCAGCATGGACCAAATGGTGGTCTTACCCCTGAATGTGCAAGACAGTCACCAGCCTTTCCACTCCAAATATCCATGGTGGCACCTGGATACATTTAATTCCCTTTATTTTTCTGAGAAGTTTTAGGTTTATAGTAAAATTGAGCAGATAATACGGAGAGTTTCCATACACACTCTCTCTCTCTCCCGAACATTATACATTTTTAAAACATCCCAAAGGTGGTTTTGATACACAGTGTGGATTCAACATTCTTGGCTAAAATCTAGAATGTGGGAGCTGTGGGTTTGGGGGGTGCAGAGAATGGAAGAAAGAGGAGGAGCAAGATGAGTGAGGAGACAGGCGAGGTCAAGGTGTGACAGCAGTGTACCCCATTAGGCCTTGCCAAGGAGGTTGGACTTACCCCTGAAGACGGTAGGCAACCATGAAACGTTATAGGTAGGAAAGGGGGATATTCTGATGCATGTTTTAGAAAAACAGGCTGGTGGAAGTGGTTATAAATTGGAAGAAGGCAAGACTATAAAAATGAGATGGGAGACTGTTAAAAAAGCTCAGGCAAGAGAAAATTAGGGTAGTGTGCCTGGGTGGCTCAGTGGGTTAAAGCCTCTGCCTTCGGCTCAGGTCATGATCTCGGGGTCCTGGGATTGAGCCCGCATCGGGCTCCCTGCTCGGCGGGGAGCCTGCTTCCTCCTCTCTGTCTGCCTGCCTCTCTGTCTACTTGTGATCTCTCTCTCTGTGTGTCAAATAAATAAATAAAATCTTTTTTTTTTTAAAGATTTTTTTATTTATTCATTTGACACAGAGAGAGAGATTACAAGTAGGCACAGAGGGAGGCAGAGAGAGAGAGGAGGAAGCAGGCTCTCTGCCGAGCAGAGAGCCCGATGTGGGCCTCGATCCCAGGACCCTGGGATCATGACCTGAGCCGAAGGCAGCGGCTTTAACCCACTGAGCCACCCAGGCGCCCTAAATAAATAAAATCTTAAAAAAAAAAAAGAAAAGAGAAAATTAGGGTAAAAAGCTGGAGCTGGAGGGGCCATGTTTGACCCATATGAAAGATTGGCAATCCCTCCATCAAGAGAGAACCATGGGGTGGGTGTTATTTGACATGCCTGTTGGCATGCAGAGAGAGAGAGAGAGGAAGAGAAGAGAGAGAGAATACTTTATTCCTCACAAAACTGGAAAACTGAAAACTCCCTTGTTCTTTGCTACCCCCAACCAACTCCTTCCCTTTCCCTTCATCTCATGGAGTTCCTACCTCCCTTCATTTCTACCTCAGTCTCCTCTCCTATCTGGCCACTTCCGTCATTAAACAGAACATGTCTTTTTTTTTTTTTAAGATTTATTTTTAATAAGACAGAGAGAGACCGGGCGCCTGGGTGGCTCAGTGGGTTAATGCCTCTGCTTTCGGCTCAGGTCATGATCTCAGGGTCCTGGGATCGAGGCCCGCATCGGGCTCCCTGCTCAGCGGGGAGCCTGCTTCCCCCTCTCTCTCTCTGCCTGCCTCTCTGCCTCCTTGTGATCTCTCTCCCTCTGTGAAATAAATAAATAAAATCTTTAAAAAAAAAAAATAAGACAGAGAGAGAGATTACAAGTAGGCAGAGAGAGAGGAGGAAGCAGGCTCCCTGCTGAGCAGAGAGCCCGATGTGGGCCTCGATCCCAGGACCTGAGATCATGACCTGAGCCGAAGGCAAAGGCTTTAACCCACTGAGCCACCCAGGTGCCCTAGACAGAACATTTCTTAACCAGAATTCTCTCAAACCCGATGAGCCTCTCCAATAGATGCTGATCAACACAGTTCCCAAGGAGAGCTGACCAATGAGTTCTCTTCATCCTTTCACACTAGGCCAGCCCCAGCCAGCCTCTGGCTTGGCTCTCCCTGTGAGATGTCACCTCTAGCTGACTGGGGGAAGGGAGGTAGTCACATGGTGCAGAGCATGGGCACTATGACAGAAGGACTATAGCAGGGCAGGTACCATAAATATGTCTAGTAAAAATGGACAGTATAAAGTGATTGATTAAATGGGAGGGAAAAGGACTGCAAAGCAAAATATGTTATGTGCCATGAGAGAGAGATAAATAATCACCATGGCGGGTCAGGGAACAGAGGGGTCAAATCTGGTCGGATTGACCTTCCTTAAAAGTGTTTCAATGAGCAGCAACTTATGAGGAAGGCTACATTAGTGTTCTGTTGCTGCTATAATGAATTACCACAAACTCTGTAGCTTCAAATAACAGAAATATATTTTCCAGCAGTTCTGAGTGTCAGAAGTCCCTTGAGAGGCTCGCAGTCTACGGTCAAGGTGTGAGCAGGACAGCACTTCCTTTCTGGGGTCTCTAGGAGAACATGGGTTTCCTTGTGCTCTCCAGCTTCGAGAGGCTGCCCATTTTCTTGACTCGTTGACCTCCTCTTCCATCTTCAAAGCAGCAGTAGTGGATGGAGGTCCTATCACATCACTCTGACCTCCTCTGCTGCTTCTCTCTTCCACATTTAAAGGCCACTCTGGATAATCTGGCGTAACCTCTCTATTTTAAGGTCGCCCTTCATTCCCCTTTGTCACATAATGTAACACACAGGTTCAGAGGTTTAGGATGTGGGCTACACAAGATGACAGGCATACTGGTTTGCCTACCACCAAGGCATTTCAGGGGGACGTGGTCAACATAAAGAAGCAGGACAGTGAGGGCTCCTCAGAGAAGTGTGAGTGGTCATATTTGGAGCTGAGAATTTATGAAGGGAATTATTAGGTGACAAGGAAAGGCAGCCTGTGGTCACACTGCTTTCAGCCTTTTTCGTTTTAGCCATTCTGTTGTCTGTATAGTTGTATCTCACTGTGGTTTTCATTTGCATATCCCGATAGCTAAAGATGCTGAAAAAGTTTTCATGTGCTTATTAGCTAGTTGTGAATTTTTTGTGTGTGAATATTAGGTTCAGATTTGGGGGGCTGTATGTGGTGGAGGGGTTTGCATATTATGTCCTGGGGACGGTATTTGTTTTCTAAAGGTAAGTGATGGGGAGCTGTTGAGGGTTTGACAGAAAGGGAATGAGATCATAGTACATTCTGTAGAAAGATAAATTTGATATATCACATGTATAAAGATATAAATGTGTATACATGTAGATAGAGATATGATTGGGACATAGCAAAGCTGGATGAAATCCCTCCAGGTAAGAGGTTATTGAAATCGTCCATGCCTACCGTCTTCCAGAATTAGGGTTAGGACAGAACGAGGCTGTGAACTAAGGATGTGGCTCTGAAGACTCCCCAAGGAAATAGAGAAATAATTACATCAGGTGGCTGTAGATTAGTGGTTAAGCTACTGTGTGGTCAACCTGCCTGGGTTTATGCCAAAGATTACAGAAACTTCCTTTTAAAAAAAAAGCTTTTAAAGGGGATAGTCCTGAGCTCTGGTGTCATATTCGGAGGTGGTTGTCTGATAATGCACACAGCCAGGGATGGCATCTCAGTAGGAGAGGTGGGGTGAGGTCATTTCCCTTGGGAGGTTACAGGGGGTGGGACCTAATGAGATGAAACTCTCAAAATTAGGAAAGGGGAGTTGAGCCATTAAGCTGTATTGAAAGTTTAGAACAAGAGGACGCAGAGGGGCCCTTGAGAAGCCAGGCAAGGAGCTATCAAAGAGCAAAGGGAGGGCAAGAAGCAACAGGCAAAATGAAGCGAGATGGTTTGATAATTCTGGGGACAGGGCATGAATGCCTGTGGCAGCTCTTTTATGTGCTCCCAGTGCATGATTTCCCCTTTAAGGGGAAAGGAGGATGGGACCATGATAGCGATTGGCTGGCAAGATATGGGGAGGTTTGCTTAGTTTATGGCCAGATTGAGCAACTATGTTGACTCTTGGCATCATATAGATTCCACTGTATTAATTCTTTCAAACAAATTGGTAGCCAGTAATCTCTAAAGGAAGGGTTGGTGACCACCTGTCCCTGCCATGGGGTCAGAAAACTCTGTTTGCTAACACTGGGTATTTGTAGGGAAAGTATAGTCATTTAGTGTAGGCTTCCTTCCTGGAGGGCACTGTCACTGTATTCTGCAGAGAAGCTACCACACAGCTGCAGTGTGGGGGGGCGGGGGTCACACTGTACAGCAAGAGTAGAGTAGGGGTAGCATCGAACATGTATGCCCACTCTCAGTTTAGTTCACTGGTTCAATCTGCTTGTCATGATGATGGCCCAAGGAAACGAAATCGAGAAAATATGACACCAAGCAGTAGCCAGAGAATTCACTAATAATCCCTTCTGGGTGTATGTCTTAGAGGTAGCATCATGTTTAAAAAAAACAAAACAAAAAAACCATAAGGATGCCTGGTTAAGTGTCTGCCTTCAGCTCAAGTCATGATCCTAGAATCCTGGGATGGAGCCCCATGTCAGGCTCCCTGGTCAGTGGGGAACCTGCTTCTCCCTCTCCCTCTGCCCTCCACCCCCACTCATGTACTTTGTTTCCCTTGCTTTGTCGCTTTCTCTCAAAGAAATAAATAAAATCTTTAAAAAAACACACACATACACACACCCCAAAAGGAGTAACGTCATGTAATAGAGAGAAGTGGGCCTCGCTGTCTTTGGAACCCAAAGCAGCAACTCATAAAACACTTCAAATGTGTAATCTCTCCCACTTTGATTTTCTTGTTCTTAAATTTGTGGGGTGCATACACAAAAGGGCCCACATTTGCCATCTCTCTTGGAGGGAAATGAGCATTTTTATGTCTCAAGCCCACTGGTAAGTGTGGAAACTGGTACCACTTTTTTTTTCTCTTTTTTTTTTTTTTAAGATTTTTATTTATTTATTTGACAGAAAGAGAGAGAGAGAGATCACAAGTAGGCAGAANTCTCAAGCCCACTGGTAAGTGTGGAAACTGGTACCACTTTTTTTTTCTCTTTTTTTTTTTTTTAAGATTTTTATTTATTTATTTGACAGAAAGAGAGAGAGAGAGATCACAAGTAGGCAGAGAGAGAGGAGGAAGCAGGCTCCCTGCCAAGCAGAGAGCCTGATGTGGGGTTCGATCCCAGGACCCTGAGATCATGACTTGAGCCAGGACAGAAGCTTAACCCACTGAGCCACCCAGGCGCCCCCACTTTTCTTGAGGTGAATTTGGCAGTATTATTCCAAAGCCTTTCACATGAAATCTGACCCCTGAATTGTACTTTAGAAGCAGACCATCTAAGTAATTAAGATGGGCATAAAGTTTTATGTACAAAGATGTGCATCCAAGCATCGTGTTTAATAGCAGGATTGAGAAACAACCTAAATGTCCAGCGACAGTTGAACACTTAAACAAGATTTGGTTAGGATTGCAGAATGGAACTCTATGCAGCCATTAAAAATGATGATGCAGAGCAAGAGTTGGCAAACTACAGTCTATGGGCCAAATTAACCTACTGCCTATATTTGTAAATAAAGCTTGACGGGAACATAGCCAGGCCCGTTCATTAATGTTTTGTTGCTTTTGAGCCACAGCGGTAGAGTTCAGTAGTGGTGACAGAGATATTATGACTGATTTTTATGTCTCTTACCATCCTTTTAATATTTATTCAAGTTCTTTCTTTGCCCATGGAGTGTCACAATATTTTTGTTTGCTCTTGGGACAAAATCTTATGGTGAGTTTAGATTGTAAGACAGTGATTACTCAAAAGCCAAGATCCCATGGCATGCATTAAGTCATTCGGTCTTCAGTTTAAGACTTCCACTTCCTCACTCGGCTAGGAACCACTGTCGTCAAGCTGCCGCTAATCAACACTGGGAGGTGTAGCCTTTCTGTCTTCTTTCCTCACTTTTGACTTCCACCTTTTCTTCTCTATCTCGTTCACCCTGAGGAAGTTTGCAAAAGCGTACAGAACTCAGAGAGAATGGAAGAGAAGCACAGAAACATTCTTACTTTACTGGTGCTTTTATAAGATGGCCTCACCATCTCTGGGAGGGGCAGACTCACTGACCGTTGGGCACTCGTGTGTCTTGTTTCTTTCCAAAGCCCAGGTGGGACTGTACATCCATGATACAGCCAGCCTCTTTTCCTCTGGCTTCCATAACCCTGGCTGTGCCCATGGTCCTCCACATACACATGAACCCCTGTATCGGGGTCCCACGCCTTTTCTAGGTTGTCCTCTTGCACAGGATTTAAAATGTTTCCAGTACATTTCTGCTCGACACACTCCGGGCTTGCAGCTGACCCCAATGTGGCAAAGGTTCTTTTTGCTTCGCTAGCTGAACAGCTGGATGACTCATCTCTGCCTTTTAGATTTTCCAGGTGGGTGTCAGACTTTGGTAACCTTCACTCACCAAACTCCTGCATAAACACAGCAAGGCCTGAAGTTTCCTTGAAAACCTTCCTTGCTGACAAATGGTGAGAGGTCCTCCACCTCCCCTTGTGAAAAACAGGGAGACGGTGAGAACAGCCACATAGCCTGCTGCAAATGAGTTCTCCTCGAGAGTCTCCAACTGCCCGTCCTTTGTGCTAAGTCACGTAAACAGGTTTCCTCCTTCGCGGTTCGCCCTGATGGACGGTCTAATGGGTGTTGCCTCCTATCTGTTTTTTCATAACAGACACACACTACATAAATGGGAAGAAAACACACTTAAAAGATTCTGTTTCAGTTCTAAAATTTCCTGTTCCTTGAGTCTTTGACCATATATTTTTTTCCCAGTGAAATGGGCTAGAAAATGGGCTAGAAAATATTGCATAGCATATAATCGCTATTAGCTTATTTAGCTTGAAAGTTATGCAAGCCCTCCTGAACAGAGGAAGTTTCATTCAGAAACACCGGGCCTGTTATTTTCTATATTTCCTACAGCCCAGGATTGCCCCCCCCACACACACACACCCTTCGGTGAAGAGAAAGATCACCATGGACTGAGAAAACCCCATATCCCTCTAACTTATTGCTTGCTTCAAACTCCAGTTAATTACTCAAACAGCACCTTTCACAGAGAAAAGCTGACACAGAAACTGGACAGAGTCTGTGTCTCAAGTGCTCTGAGGAGAGAGCAGTAAGTAAGGTGCTCTGCACAGCTCAATAATTTGCACCGCAGGAAAGCCATACTTCCAAGGGCAGGCAATATGTCTGCAGTATCCTCCTGGCGGAAGGAGGGCCAGGAGCTCATCTTTATGGCTTGAGGCTTGAAAGCTGCTTAACTGGGCGGAACGCCACCTCCTTGCCATCAAAGCTGTCCACCTGGCAGTGAATCTCAATGAGACAGCTGACTGGCTCAGTAGACAAGTTGCCTTGCCAAGGGGATGAGAACTTAACCAGAAGGTCTTTCAGGAAATCTGTTTAGGATGTGGGGGATAAAGAGGAAGAGAAGGAGCAATTCCTCCCCTGAATGAGGCGAACACGGAGGAATAGCTGTTCCTCCATTACCCGAACCACGTCTGAGCTTTTCTGGGCCCTTATCTCATGTCGTTTTCAATTCTCGGAAACTGAGTCTAGATTCTGGCAGTAACATCACACATTGATCGAGGGCCCTTTGGGAACAGTGCACAGAAGGTGATTCAATTCAAAGAATAAAGCGAAGAGAAGGCCTTCACAATTGTTCTTTGGGAAATAGTACAAACAGGAATATTACAGAGGGAGCACGAAGTGATTCGTTTTTGAAATGGATAGCTGCTAAAGGTCTTGATTGTAACTTTTCACCAAAGGTTAGAACTGTAAATTTAATAATTATAACAACTCTCATCTTACCCAGTGTTCACCAAAGGCCGTACTCGGTGCATCACACAAATGTTCCAGCCGACGTGCTTCGGAACCTGGGGGTGAGGCGTTTCAGCTTCCCTCAGCAGGCAAGAGAGACAAGATGCAGAGAGGGTTTGTAAATTACCATGGCCGGAAGGTGAGTAGGGGACAGGACAAAGATTTAATCCCCTGTTTCTCCCACTCCAAAGCTCAGAGTCTTGTCTATCAGGCCGATTATACCAGATTTGCTATAAAAGGTAGTGTTTTTTATCACATAATGAACAACCAGGGCTGCAAAGAGAGGCTTGTGTGAAGACTTGCGTGGAATATGGGATCTTCCACCAAATCACTCCTCCATCCTCTCCCATCTCCTGCCGTGGGGTGCGGGGAGCAGATGGGAGTGAACGGAACCTGAACACGGTCCTCAGAAAGCCTGGCTTTCTACCTCTGCCTTTGGGATGTGACAAGATGGTTGTTCCTCTGGTTTTGGTAGTGATAAAAAATTATTCATTTTGGGTCAAATTATATATATATATATGTATGTATGGCTTGCCTTTTAAAATTATGTCTCTCATTCTTTAAAATTGGGTCAGACAAAAAAATTTTTTTTAAATAATAAAGTAAGGTGGAATAGTGTGAAAGCTTCAGTTAGAGTGTCTACAAACAAAGCCTACTCAGACTAAATGCATATTTGGAAGCAGTATTTGGAAACAGCTTAATGGAGCAGAGCACAGGCTGAGTTGGACTCCCAGCCTCACTATTTCTGGCTGTGTGTTGGTGGGGCAAGTTATAACACCTAAGCCTCAGTTTCCTCATGTATAAATAAAGGCAATAGAACTTTCCTCTTAGGGTTCTATGAGAAATGCATGGATATTCCATATACCATGCTAACCATGATATCTTGTCCATGGTGAATACTCAAAAACTCATCATCCATTAACTGGTTTTATTGATCTGGTGTGCTGTTCTCTTCTTGAAAATGGAAAACAAAAAATATGCCTTCTATTCTGCATAGAATGCATAGAATTTATTCTCATTTAGTTTTGTGGTTTCTACTTAGAAGCTGTCTTCAAGAAAGAATTCATTCCAGTCACTTCATCTTTAAGGTGTAAATAGAAAAGAATTGGCCCCTTTCCCTCCCATGACTGGGTTAAGTGCCTATTCTGGGTGTCCCCACAACACCTTGTTCTGACTGACATGGCGGTTACTGTTACTCCCTTGAAAATAGGAGCTCTGTTTTCTCTCTTTATCCCCAGCACCTACCACAGTGTTTGAAACACAGGGTTTCTACACCAAATATCTACTGGGAGAATAAATTCAAATGATAAGGTGATATATGTAAAAATGTCATATTTTTAAATTAGGAAGGTCATTATATTATTTCTTGAGTATTGTTGTAAAATGCAGTAATGATTGTGACATACACTCTTCCCGCTAATTGTTTCTTTTCCAATGCTACTAGCAAAGGAGAAGCTATTTAACCCTTTGCTAAGTAAAATGCTGCATGATGTCATCTCACACCAGGACTTTATTCAATGGAATTTCATCTGAAAAACATCTTTGTCTACCAAACAAAGTAGAAGCTGGTTTTAAAGAGAAAACTAGGTTTGTAATCACCATTAATACCATATATAGGAGTCATCTCTGGAGACACCCAGGAGGTTCTCCAGAATTTCTACACTGATTTCATCTGGAAAGAGCTGCAAAAATGGAAGTGGTGAATACTTTTTTCGTAACAACATTAAACATTCTTTAATCCTCAAATTCTCAAATTCTCAAGTGGAGGACGACTTAACCATGGATTCACGTGCAGTGTGCAGCCCAGATCTCTGGGCCTTGGTGGGCCTTATGAAGCCTTCCCTAGGCTGCAGATGGGTGAGAGAAACAGTCCTGCTCTGAAGTGAGGGGAGGGCAGCAAAATGAGCCAAGGCTTTGTGTCTGCTCATGACAGGCGCAACAGTTATGCAAACTAAGAACCCAACATTTTACTAAACTGATGCCAAAAATCTTGTCCCACACCAAAACAAATGTTTGAATCTGCAGAGAGCCTATGCAGAATAAAATCAATATGCTATTGTTGGAATTCAAGTCTTTTGATGAAATTGGTGCTTTAAAAAATGCCTTGGACATTTATCTTGAATGAGCCTTATCTAATAGCAAATTGGATATGCATTTTCCCTCTATTAGAGATAGAATTCTTGAAAATGTCCCCTCCCCCTTCCAAAACTCTGTTGGGAAGAAACAGGGAGGGAGTAGAAATGAGCAGTTTTGTACTGAGCCCTTCCCTAGCAAGTGAGATGGTTCTTTCCTGTACCTGTTTGAAAACTAAAAACAAAACAAAACAACAAGAACAGCAAAAAGCTACAGCTCTGAGCAGTTAATGAATTTCTGCAAAAGGTGAAACAAATGTTTGGACTCAGGACCGAATGGCACCCAAGTCCATGCTCCATCTACTATATTAAGTTACCTCTCAGGAAAGGTGAATGTAATCTGGGATCTGATGAAGTCACTCGGATATCTGATTTCCGCATGCTGTTTACGTGAGGCTCTTAACATATGAGCCATTTCATTGTGGGGAGAGGAAGTGGAGAGTGGTCAAACATTCACTCAGTCTCCTGGTTGAGATTTTTCTCACACCTTTGTGAGTCCCTTTGTTCTAGGGAGCAATAAAGGAACAAAAAAGCAGTCTTCCAGACTCTAGGTTAGTTTCACACTCCCTAGCCCCAGAGAAGAAGAAGGGGATATTCCTCAGTTGTATCTAAAATCACCAGAATATTCTTACAAGGCCACAGGGCCTTTTGACATTAATCTTTGACATTGATCTTCCTGAATTTTGTTTTTAGAATTGGGCGACAAATCCCTTTATCTTATTTTCTGTTCCTTCTTTATGATAAATCAACTAACTCCCTTGTCTCTCTAAGCTTACCTTACTGCACTGTTTGCAATATCTTGTAAATGGAAATTTTGTGCTTTTTTGCCTCCTCTAATGGTCATTTGCTTGGCACAGATGATTTCAGAACACAGTTATACAATGGAAGCTTAATGTTACAATCCCACTAATTTGTTTGCATTTTCTTCAGTCAAATTTCACTTACCAAATCAGCACGCAAATAACACAGCCATGAAGACACATCTGGAAAGCAAATTCCTTCTAAGAACATTTCATCCCATTGGAGTGAGGATCTGGGGAATAGTCACATACACCAGAAAGAAAGAGCAGGTGTTGGGTGGTGAAGAGAGGGTGAAGCGAGCCAAGTTTAAACTGGATGAGGAAGTCCCACGGGCCCATGGGAGCTGGGGACGGAGAGGTACAGGCAGGCGATGGTCAGAGACATCTAATATAAGTAAAGTTGTAGATAATGGATGGCTGATAAGTTTACACCATATTTTAAATGCTTTACTTATGGGGCATTTATTATTTCAGGGTGATGTAGGGATCTAACTTTATTTTCTTCTAGAAGGAGAACCAATATTCTTAAAGCCTTTGATGATATGCTGAGTCTTTTCCCACAAATTGAAAAGCCACTTTATCATGTAATAATGTATACTTCAATTAGCTTTTGACTCTCTTCCCTCTCATTGATTCACCTGCCTACTTCTGGGCCAGAATCTCATTTTCTGATCACATTGGGTTACTTCATTTATAGATTAAATTGATAATTACCGAGTGTCCACAGTCTCCTGGCATTGTGTGGGTCCTTGGGAGAAAAACACGACAGAAAACCTTCCTTCTGGAATCTTACATTCTAAAAAGTTTTAGAGTCTCATATAGAAAGCTTCCCTTCTCTCATTATTGTTATTTTTCATAAATTTCTTGGTAGTTACACATTTATTTTCCCAAAAAACCTTTAAATCACATTGTCTAGTTCTGAGAAAGATAACCTAATGAACTTCTAATTGGAATTTATTAAATTTCTATATCAGGATGAAAGGAATAGGTTTGTTATAAAGTGTTTTTGGGATACTGAGGCACAACATGCCCTTCAATTTATTCATTTTGTATCCAGTCACATTATCAAATCTCTTCTTAATGTTATTAGTTTTTTTGGGCTTTTGAGTTACCAGGTATGCAATCATACCATATGCATATAATACCCTTGTACTATTACCCTCTTTCTTTCCACTATTCATACCACTTATTTTATTATTGTATTGTCTTAGAATCCCTCAAATGACATTATTTCAATTATCATCACTGGTTCCCTTTTTAGTACGATGTCTGCTATGGGGTGGAATGAGCAGTCTTTACAGGTCTGTCATACTCTTTGTTTTTAAGCTGGAATTTCTAAGTTTAAAATGGCGGCTATTTTTTTTTTTATTCTTTGCCCCAGGGGTACAGGTCTGTGAATCATCGGGCTTACATCTTTCACAGCACTCACCATAGCACAAACCCTCCCCAATGTCCATAACCCAACCACCCACCCTACCCTCCCACCCCCCAGTAACCCTCAGTTTGTTTTGTGAGATTAGTAGTCTTTTATGGTTTGTCTCCTTCCCCATCCCATCTTGATGGAACTAGAGGGTATTATGCTGAGCGAAATAAGTCAATCAGAGAAATAATGGAACAAAATGGTGGCTATTTTTGAGAGTGGTTTGTTTCTTAGCATTAATTAATGTATTTATGCTTTTAATCTATCTGGTACATTTGGTCAGTTATGTTGCCATATTTTTAAGTGTTGAACTATCCCTGCATTCCTGCAATGCTGTCCGCTTGGTCATGGGATGCTATTTTTTAATATGCACCTAGATTTCATTTGACAATTTATACATACAATTTAGTTGCTGCATGGCATCCATGTTTATAAGTGAAAGCTTTTATAGTTTTCTTTTCATCCTCTCTTCATCAGGACTGGGAAGTAAGGTTATGCTTGCTTTGTAAATTGAATTGGGAAGCTTTCCATCTTTTGCTATGGTCAGAAATTTTTTGAATAATGTAAGGATTATCTGTTCACTGAAAGTTAGATAGAATTCAGCTGGAAAGCCATCTGGGCCTGGCACATATTTTAGTGAATAGATAATTTTTGAAAAGGGGTTTGTGGTACAGTGGGAAGAGGATTATCTTTGTAATCAGAGACTTATATTTGAATCTCTGCCCAACCTATTGCTGACTGTGTGAATTGGATGATGGACTTTTCTTTTCTGTGAAATGGTGATCTATCTATCTGATGGATCTATCTATCTATCTATCTTGGAGGGAAGACTATTTCCTAGGGACATTTATTAGTGGAGAAATTTTAAGAAGCTGTAGTGTTTGATGAGTAGGTGCTCAATAAATAGTTATTTCTCATTAAGTCATTCTCACTGTAATCATCCCTCTTTGGCTGTATGCATTCTTATCATCTGCCTTGGCACTAAATACATCTATCTGTAAACAGCTGAGTACTAAGCTCTCGGCAGTGTCCCTATGTAGTTAGATTGACCCAATAGGTGCTGTGCCAAGACTCCGGTCTGCTGGAAGGACCTCTGTGAGGGGGCTCTTCCTTACTCTTTTTGATTGTGACCAAAGTTCAGAACAATCTGACGAGGAGGCATTTTCCAACTTCTAAGCTTTCAATTCACCACCCCCCAAACACACACACCCAAGTATCCAAGGAAGCTTTTTTTTTAAATTTTATTTATTTATTTAACAGAGAGAGATTACAAGTAGGCAGAGAGAGAGGAGGAAGCAGGCTCCCTGCTGAGCAGAGAGCCCGATGTGGGCCTCGATCCCAGGACCCTGAGATCATGACCTGAGCCGAAGGCAGAGGCTTTAACCCACTGAGCCACCCAGGCACCCCCTCCAAGGAAGCTTTGAATAGCAGAGACCTGCTTTGGGATTGCTGTTCTGTTGAGAGTGGGTCATCTGACAGATAGCCTTTTGGACCAGTCACAAAGCCAAGTTTATTGTTCGAAAGCATTTACTTAGTATGTTAATGATTTATTTCAGCCATCCTAAAATATTTCATCCTAAAATATTTCAATACAAGAAGTTTCTTTCTTGTTTGTTTGTTTGTTTTCTAGTGCAAAGTACTATACAAAATGTTTCTGTGTCTAAATGAGCACTTTCTCAATGAAGTCAAAGGCAAAGGCAATCAATATTTTTGAAGATCTAACAGGGAAGAGAAGACTACTAAAACTGTGTCTGTATGATGCTAACTGCCTGAACAATTGAAATGAAAAGGACTACATATAGTAGATCCCATTTGGGGAGACAGAAAATATGCATAAGCATACATACTAATAATGGCATTGTAGTTTTTCTGAATAATACATTAGAGACCATTTGCTTTACATTTAGGTAGAAGAACTTAGGATTCGTGGGGATAAGTAGGGAAAGAGAGATTTGCATTTCATTTTATATCATTTTGACAGAATTTTATCATGAATTTTTTAAAAGTTTATTTCTCTTACACAATATATGTTTTATTAAATGGCAGTACTGGTCTTCCCCTACCAACTAAATTGATTATTATTTATTGGCATTATAGAATCAAAAGCTTAAATCTAGTTGCAGTCCATATTTGTTTAAATTCCCTCGTTCCCTCACTTGAGTACCAAGTCTATCTTAGTTCCATTTGTCCTTCATATGGCATTAAGGCCTCCAAGGAAAATTTACTACAAGTCTGGCCCAGAAAACATTTCTGGAACTTAAGCTTTGTTTGAGGGTGTTTTTGAAAAGGAAATTTGCCATCATCAAATACAGTTTCTTGAGCCCACACAGAGTGCGTGGCATGGGTCCAATCTTTCCTTTCTGGTTCCTTTGAGATTTGTTTATTACTTTGAAAATCAGAATTTCCATAAAACAGCATCAGACTTCCCTGCCTCATAGCTCAATAGAATGGCTGAGCAAAGAGATTTAACTTCATTTTGAGGGTTGGTTTTGCCACATGTATTAACAACGATAAAAGCAACAAACGAGAGCAAAACAACTGTGACCGAATGAGCACATGGCACAGGAAACTAAGCTTCATTTTATTTCTTATGCAACCTTTAGGGTCAACATAATGTTGTTGGGTTTTGCTGGGCTGACTCAGGCCTGTTCAGATGTTTGGGTGCAGAGTTAACATTGAAATAATCATCCTTGAGGGGGTGGATTAAGAATGAGTTATAAAGCATGACATTGTTGACAGCTAAAGCAAATTGTCTTTCAGTTCAAGAACAAAAGCCTTTGCTACTGGGACAGGCTTTGAGTTTCAAGGCCCTTCTTGCACACTGTTGCTCCTGGCATCCAGGTTCTCTGGGTTGTTCACCTTTGGCCACAGGAGCCGTGCTCACTAGCCATCTCTTTATTTTTGGGAATCTAGTAATAATTTGCACGTACCACCAAGAAAGTGCTAACTTCCCCAGATAATTTTATTTGTACTGTAAATGCTTATCTTTCTTTCCCTCCCCTCTCCTCCTCTGCCCTCATTTCCCCTCCCCAACCCCTTCCCTTCTCCCTCCCTCTACCCTCCATCTGCTGTTCTCAAATGCTGACTTAGATCTGGGTAGAAATGTCACCAGGTTTTCACTAGTCCAAGACAATGTTCTATAAAGCTGCTCCTCAGTGTTGCTTTTCAACTATATGCTGCTTGTTAGACAGTGCCAGCTCACCTGGTACGTGGCATCTCATATTTCCTGACCTTCCTGTGGTTGGTTGGGGTCATGTGACTAGTTCTGGCCAATGAATTGTGAGAGAAGTGCTATGTGTTATTTCTGGGGCATTAGTTGCCCATGCAAGAGTGCTCAGAGCTATCTTTTCTTTCTGGCACTGCAGCTGACCACACTGGAGATGGCTGATTTGTCGGTCTTTTTTTTTTTTCTTTATCATTTTATTTATTTATATGAGAGAGAGCACATAAGCAGGGTGGAGGGGCAGAAGGAGTGGGAGAAGCATACTCTCTGTTGAGCAGGAGCCCAATCAACCCAGGACTAGATCTCAGGATCCTGGGATCATGACCTGAGCCCAAGGCAGATGCTTACTTAAGTGACACAGGCACCCATGTGCACTGCTTTGTAGGTCCTGATCTCTAAGGGATGACCACTCCTGCCACCCCATGAAAAATATGTAGCATGTTGTTTCCAGCCACTGAGATTAGTGGGGAGAGGACCTATTTGTTACTAGCACCTATGTGTTACAGCACAGTTTAGCCTACTTATCCCTATATGACAGCTAATGGGTGTTGCTATAAATGTCAGCTATACTTTCTTAGAAATGACTCTAATTTATTTTGGTATTTTTTTCTACTCATAAAAATATTTGAAGTCTTTTAATGTCCTTGTTTGAAATGAAAAGTTGGCACTTCTATGGCAGTTCCCTTTCTTTGTTGTTGTCATCACTGTATTTTAATTTTACCAATATATGAAATCCAAAAGTCTGGGATTCACTGCTGTAAGCCATTGTCCATGACATTCCAAAGTTTTCTAAGGTTGTCCATTAGATTTAAATTCTTCTATAATAGATGTAATTGGGAGGTATGCATATCTAGGCTTATCCCACTGTCTATGTTATACAAAGGTTCAGGTTTTGATGTCTATTCTTTTGAGGCTTCCCGTGTTTCACTTCTCATCACCTGCAGGAGTTCATTCAATGGGTTTTGCCAGTCAAGCTAAACCAGGTGGGAGATTAATGCCTCTTCCCAGGGACAGCATGGGAAGCCATATTGGAGATAGAAAAGGCTTCTTTAGGAATGCAAGATATAGGGGGTAACTGTCTATGTGTTTACTCACAGCGACTTTAGTTTGAGGAAGGCAGAGACATTTTTCTTTCCATTGTTTACTGGTAACTTCAGGGCTTTGAGGAGTATCTGGCACATAAGAGGAGCTCAGTAAATATTTGCTGAATAAACTAATAAAATCTATATAATTCATGTGTGAATGATATACTCAGTTTTGAAAGTGCAAATTCCCCTTACTGCTTTTCCAATTGTTGAGTCATGTGGGAGGTTTAGGCTCTCAAGGCCTTCGATCCTATGACCAAGTGTACAATTATGACAATGCGACATGAACAGGTTAATTTCCTACTTTCGGGATGGGTTTTCCTTTTATCTCATTCAGCCAGTCAGACAGGATCGTCCCCTCTTCTGTCTTAAGGATATTTCAAAACCGCAGGTATGTGCGTGGTTTTTAAAGCCTGAAAGCACAAAGCCACATATACTTTTTAAAAATATTATTGTTTTCCTTTCTATTGTTAAATGTTGAAACTATTCACGTATTTACCCCGGGGACAGTCATGCATGGCGGAGGTATGTGCAGTGCAGTCTTTCCTCGTCCTTCATGCTGTCACCCACCCTGTTTGGGCCCAAGTACAGTTCTTTGTTCACACAGCAAAGAAGGGCCCACCCTGTCTGAAAACACAAAGGGCTTGAATTTGTCAGGGTTGATTGTTTACATGTACACACACCTTAGCCCAGCTTATCTGAAACTCACAGGTCTTGCCTGGTCTGTGTGTCCACGACTTGGATGTAGCCAATGCTGAGCTTGAAAATAATTATTTGGAAACTGTATCTTCATCTGCATAAATGTTCATGCCCCAGATTTGCAAAATGGTGATAATATTTGGGTAGAAAAATTTTAAGGGCTCTTTAACTTTACCTGTCCATAATACCTACTCGGTGTACTATCTTCTCAGCCCTGTGGTGGAAAGCTGCAAAAAGAGAGGGTTAGAAGACCCTCAGGGTCCTCATGGTTGTGTCACCCTTCTCAAATTGGCAAGAAGAATGAACAGAGTTTTACAATGGAGATGAGAAATTAACTCCTTTTTAAAAGGATTAAATATATTTCTTGGTCCCTTATATAGAATTCAGCAGGATTCTGAAATGCAGACCTAGTCTCCAGCGCTCACTTGCCAGGTCTCCACTGTGTCATTAAATAACTAAGTTTAGCAATGCAAATTTTTTTTTTCCAAAATGAATTATGTTCCCATGTGTAAAAGCATAAAGACTATGTGTCTGACTCGTGGAACGTGCAAACTCACAGCCGTAGTCACACATCCTTGCAGATAGCACCACAGAGGAGGATTTCCTGTTTTCATATTTTTAGGTGACTCTAAGAAACCTGAGGATATTTAGACTGATGAATGATGTGCCTGACTCTGGGCTTCTGCCTGCCCGGCTCCAGAGTTTATCTGCTTTCTGTTTGTTTTCCGTGCTCCTATTAGGTTGTTGTTAGTTACATTCTGATGTTTGTAGTTTGGGAAAATCTGTATCTTTGTTATTTATGTTATCAATAATGTGACCTGGGCCTTCTTCAGCAATGTTCCAACTGTTCCCAGGTCCTCAATCACTAATTATGCAGATGAACAGATTGTGGAAACTCTTTCCTTATGGCTGCATTCTGGAGGAGTTGTTTTTATTAAATTGCCGGTGTCTTGAATTATAATTAGGTACTGGCCCATATTTATAGCTTTTCTCCTCTCTCTCTCTTCCCCTCACTTTCCTCTTTCCCCTTATCTTCTCCTTTGTTACTTATTACAGGGTGAAAACTTTATCACAAGAGAAAGAGCAAGAGAAACCTCAAGTCATTAGCTCAGAATTCAGCCTTGCTTAACAGGAGATGACAGGGCGGTGTGTCAGTTATCAGGAGGTTCTGTTTCTTGCAGAAAGTCATTAGGATGTGGAGTCGCCTGCCAGACAGAGTAGGAGAAGCTGGAGAGCTTAACAAGTTCAAGGGCAAGGAAGGGACTCATTGACAGCCTTGCAACCCAGCGTGGCCAGTCCACTAAGAAAGGAAATGTAACAGTGGTCAGAGAAAACAGGGGAGGAAATATGGGGACCAGGGGAACCTCCCATCTACCCCAGTTAGCCAAATCCTTACGTGGTTCATCTACTTGCTCCTTGTGTAAATTATACTGATCTTATTAACTGAAGCTACTAGGTACTTAAGGCATGTTCTCCACTAGAATGAATGTATGAAACATGACCTTCCCCAGGAGCAGCGTGCCTGAAAGGACATAGGGCTTTTGCTTGCATGAAGCATGGATAACGCAGGCTAATTGTGATTTTGTTTAACAAATACACACACACACAGTTTTTGAGTTGTGAATAAGTATAGAGGTTGCACTGGAGAAGAAAATGTATGCAGTCCCAGCTACTTAAAAAAAAGTCCATCTTGATGTTTTTATAGCCTAGTTTTAGTCATTTATTTACAGTTCCAAAAAAGATATGTGATTTCCATTCCACTTCTCTAATTTTGTTTAGACACTTAAACAAAGGAATGTTATAGCGGAGATAAGTGTAGATAAGCACTAGGCCTTATATAATTATGGGGGGAAATATTTATATAACAGCAAACATGTAGGATTCTACCATCATATTGCTTCATCTGCGTATGTCAGGAAGGAGGCTCGAGAACTTTCTATAAGTCTTATGTGAATTTGCCAGCACCTGGAGGATAACTAAAGGCAACAAGCAGTCATTATGAAATTATTTGGAAAGAAACTCATGCCAAACAAGCCTGTCTCCTTGTATTATTAGAGAAAGTAAAGCATTTGATATACCTAAATAAGAATGATGTTTTTTATACTACTGTTACACAAACATAAGATTCAACCCAAGTCTGAAAGAAATGCAGCCTCTGTGAGAATGTTAATAAAAAAGGAAATTAGGTTTACCCATAGGTAGGTGATATCCAATGTTATAAATAAATAATAAACTCATAAAACAAGGGAGCCAGAGGAGACCAAAGTTTGATTCCAACCTACCCATTTACTACACTGTAGTAGACCTCCACAATTCCTAGAGACAAAATGGCTCCACCTGTCTTTAAAGATTTTGAGAGAAGGCCCACAAGAGTAAGGGATGAGCTGTTCCAGGGATTCATACCTCCAGTACCAGAGTCCCCATACACTGGTCTGATGTTTCCATCTCCAAAAAAGGGGGCTGCTGTTTGTTTTTCTTTTTTAAAGCAAATACTTATCAAGTTTTTATATTTTATTTTTTAAAAAGACTTTATTTGAGGGAGAGAGAGAACACAAGTGGAAGTGGTGGGGTAGGGGGTGCAGAGGGTGAGGGAGAGAGAATCTCAAGCAGACTCTGTGCAGAGCACCAAGCCTGAAATAGGACTCGATCTCATGACCCTGGGATCATGACCTGAGCTGAAATCAAGAGTCAGACGTTTAACTGACTGAGCCACCCAGGTGCCCTAGCAAACATTTATTTTACACCAGTTAGAATGGCCAAAAGCAACAGGACATGAAACAACAAGTGTTGGAGAGGATGTGGAGAAAGGGAAACCCTCTTTCACTGTTGGTGGGAATGCAAGTTGGTGCAGTCACTTTGGAAAACAGTGTGGAGATTCCTCAAAAAATTAAAAATAGAGGTACCCTATGACTCTGCAATTGCACTACTGGGTATTTACCCCAAAGATGCAGATGTAGTGAAAAGAAGCGCCATATGTACCCCAAAGTTCATAGCAGCAATGTCCACAATCGCCAAACTGTGGAAAGAGCCGAGGTGCCCTTCAACAGCCGAATGGATAAAGAAGATGTGGTCCATATATACAATGGAATATTACTCAGCCATCAGAAAGGATGAATACCCAACTTTTATATCAGCCTGGACGGGTCTGGAGGAGATTATGCTGAGTGAAATAAGTCAAGCAGAGAAAGTCAATTATCATATGGTTTCACTTACTTGTGGAACAGAAGGAATAAAATGAAGGACTCTAGGAGAAGGAAAGGAAAAGTGTATTGGGGTAAATTGGAAGGAGAAGTGAACCATGAGGGCCTGTGGACTCTGAGAAACAAACTGAGGGTTATGGAGGGGAGGAGGGTGGGGGGATGGGTGAGCCTGGTGGTGGGTATTAAGGAGGGCATGTATTGCATGGGGCACCTGGTGTGATGCATAAACAATGAATATTGGATCACTGAAAAAATAAAATCAAAATTAAAAATAATAAAAAATAAAATAGCTTTAGATTTACATAAACATTTTGAAGATAGTACAGAAAGTCCCCATACACTCTGTACTCAGTTTCCCATATTAGTAACATCTCACAATAGTGTGGTATGTTTCCAATTAATGAGCAAATATTGATATATTATTTTTAACTGACATCCATACTTTATTCAGATTTTCCTCAGTTTTTACCTAATGTTCTTTTTCTGCCCCCACGACCCCGTCCAGGGGACTATATTGCATTTACCTGTTATATCATCTTATGCTCTTCCTGTCTATGACAGTTTCTCAGGTTCTCTTTGATTTTTATGACCTTGAGTTGAGGTTTTGAGTAGTACTGATCAGGTATTTTGTGAAATGTCTCTCAGTTGGAAAGTATCTGTTGTTTTTCTCATGATTACAGGTAGCTGGGTTATGGGGGGGCAGACCATTGCGGTTAAGTGCTATTCTCATCACATGCTATCAATGGTATCTGCTATCAATATGACTTATTACTGTTGAGGCTGACCTTCATCGCCTGACTGAGGTAGTGTTGGTCAGGATTCTCCATGGTAAGTTATGCTTCTCCCCTCCTGAGCCTTATACTGTTCTCTTTGGGAGGAAGTCCCTAAGCACCACCCCCATTTAGTGTGGAGTGCTATGTTCCACCTCCCTGAAAGTGGATTGATAATATAAATTATTTGGAATGCTGTTTTTTGAAAAGTTCTTCTAGAAAGTTTCTTATTTCTCTAATGTTCTATTTTGTCACCTAAATTTACTGAACTGGGTTACATCTCTTATTTCTAGAAAATATCATTTTTTCATTTAAAAATTGGACCTAACTAGGTACTTTTCCACTTAGGAATTTGAAATACAGTAATTAAAAAAGGCACTAAAGGGAGAAAAGAATCCTTAAGTACAATCAACTAAATCAATTTAACCATTTTAATTCTGTTTTTGTTTTCAAATACTGGCTTAATTATTTTCTCTCAACTATGGTTGTCCTAGGTCAGTTCCAAGGTATCTAACCTTATCTATTCCAATGTGTACTCAGCTGTTGTTTTGAATGCAGATGTTAATAACTTCTTTAACACACCGTGGCTGCTTACTCTGATCACTAACACGTCTGTTCCCAGCTTCCCCTAGTTCCTTCTTCTTTTTTTTTTTTAAAGATTTTATGTATTTATTTGACACACAGAGAGAGATTACAAGTAGGCAGAGAGGCAGGCTGAGATACAGGGAGAGGAGGAAGCAGGCTCCCTGCTGAGCAGAGAGCCCGATGTGGGCCTCGATCCCAGGACGCTGAGATCATGACCTGAGCCGAAAGCAGAGGCTTTAACCCACTGAGCCACCCAGGTGCCCCCCTAGTTCCTTCTTACCTATAACACCTCCCTTGTTTTCTATAGCCCCACATTCCTACCACGATTCTATTATTTTCTTCTCTCAGACTTAAAAACATAAGGAGAATAAACATATTCAGTTATGTCATTTTGGGTGCCAAGACTAATTTTATCACTTGGGTTTAGAGTTCCTGGCTTAAGAATAACAAAGAGATTTCATTTCATGTACCTACTTCATTGAATGATTAGGAGCTACCTAAAGAGCTATATGGAGGATTCCAAGGAACTGGACTCATAGGAGAGGAATTATAAGACTGATAAGCTATGGACGTGGGAGAGAGAAAATGTAGAAAGCTACCTCTAGAGGAGACCTTTATACCATCAGACATTAAGACCTCATTAAATAGATCACAATCTACCCCAATTGTTTTAAAGCTTATTAATGACTGACTTGATTCCTTTATTCCAACAATTTATCTTATTATATCATGGGGGAAATCTAGTAACCATTTTCCAATGCATAGCTTAGCAACATATTTGTCTGTGGAAGAAACTTGACCTAATTATCATTACATATGGGAAGATAATAATTGAAGAAGACAGGAAGACTTCTCCACTAGAAGTGAAGTTCTTGTTTGTGTTAGACTTTCCCATCCAGACTAAAATGTGGAATGGAAATATGGTAGAGAGGAATCTGATATTCAGAGCAAGAAGTCAAACTTCTGAGTGGGGGAATGACATAGGATCAAAAAATCTGTTTTCTGGGCGCCCGGGTGGCTCAGTTGGTTAAAGCCTCTGCTTTCGGCTCAGGTCATGATCTCAGCGTCCTGGGATGGAGGCCCATCGGGCTCTCTGCTCAGCTGGGAGCCTGCTTCCTCCTCTCCCTGTCTCTCTGCCTGCCTCTCTGCCTACTTGCAATCTCTTTCTCTGTGTCAAATAAATAAATAAAATCTTTAAAAAAAAATATGTTTTCTTTTCTGTTCCTCCAGAAACTGGCCCCATCCAGCCCTGGCTAAAAGTATTAATGAAAACTTTTCAAATTTTAAAATTATTTACCATAAAGATGAAATAATCCTCAATTAAGTTTTTTTTTAACTAATACTCAACGTACCAGCCCAGTTTAGTTATTAACATCACATGCATGCCAGCATCACATGTTTGAGGTGTCTAGGAAGTTTCTGCTTATACCACAATATCTGCTTAGCTCAAATTATAGTGTCTGAAATTTCTACTGATGTACTCCTATGGAGAGTTCCTTGTACAGAAGTTTTCTCAAATGTAAATTAACCAGGGGGAGTAAAACATAAAATAAATTCACTATAAAATACAGCAATTACTTTTTTCCTAGAAGAAACAGTCTAAGTTAGCTAAAGAATACTGTAAATATGAGATGGAAATGGCAAGGTTAAAGCAGAGAACTAAATTTTGGGAGAGTTGTTAAAGAACTCTCTGGCCTCTTAGCAACAATAACAAATTTTAGTACTTCCCACATTCTTCCTAGGACTGGAGATGAACAGCCTAATATAATATGTTATACCAGACTTAAAAATATTTAATGTTCCAAAATGATTTGTCAGAAGAATGAAGAAGTTTATTTTAAAATTTGCAGATAATGGAAACTGAAAAGGGTTGCCAGTGCTATGGAGTTCAGAATTGAGATGCAAAACAAAATCATCTTATCACATTGGATACATAATCCAAACCAATGGGAAGAAATTTGATTAACTACTAATGTGAGCATATTTTACTAGGGACAACAGAACAATATAATGCACATGTTTATCAAAAGGCACGTACATAAATTGGGCATCAAGTATACTCATAATAATGAAAAATCATCTCAAACATCCATGTACAATAGAATGCATAAATAAATCATGACATTCATATGAGATACTATACAGACAATGCTAAATGGAAGTATAGTAATCTATAACAACATGGATGATTCTTAGAAATGTAACGCTGAGTGATTTAAAAAATCTATTCACCAAGTAGTTCATACCGTATGATTCTATATATATAAAGTTTAGGACAGGCAAAACAAATCTCCATTTAAGAAGTCACAGGAAAGAGGTTATCCTTAGGCAAAATGGAGATGAGTAAGTGACAAAAATTACATGAAGAGGCTTCTGTGGGTCTGGAGTGGTCTGTTTCTTGATCTGGGTGCTAGTTATACAAGGATATTCACTTTATAAAAATTTATTATGTGATGAATTTATGGTTGTGTACTTTTCTGTATGAATGTTATTTTTTAATGAAGTTTTTGAAAAAAAAATATTAAATAGTTAAATAATCAGCAAGGCTAATGTGGCTCATGTGTAAACAACCAAAAGGTTAGAGAAGTTTAAATTACATTTATAATTCAGCTCTCCTAGCACCTTTTTGTCCATTCTGTAGCCAGCCTTTCTTAACATCAGGTATTTTTTTTTTATTTTAGCTTTAGGTTTTTTGAAGTAAAAAAAGGTTATCTGCCTCTATTATCTGCAACACTATCTTCTAAAGTATATCATCTTCTTTGCTTTTAATGGTTTTGCTCTGGAACTTGGAAACTTTATAGAGAGGGGAACGTGGGGCTTGAGGGTCTCAATCTAAAGAAACATTACCATCCTGATGGCTGAATGTTTCCCTTAGTTGATGGGAGTGCATCATATCATGGATATGAGGAATGAAATAAGCACTTTGCTATTTTAGCTGTCACATGAACATGACAGAAACTTTGTGTTCTCAGCCCGAGACCAACTTGGCTATAAATTGTGTTGATTGGAGGTTGAAAAATTACTTATCAAGACTTGGTAGGGCTCATGGTAGGAAGAAGAAATACCTTTATATGGTTGGGCTTGGTGCATGATGACAAAATTCCAATTTACAGTGCCAAGGGGTTTAGGGAAATCTGGGATGATCCAGTTGGCTCCACCTCTGAGGGAACCTCTCTGCTCAACCTCTCTGCTTGAGAGTAGAGTAGGACATGTATGTTCAGATAGATGGTAAGTCCATGGGTTGGGCTGATTTTTGTAACCCCTTAAGTCTTAAAAGATAGAATAACAAATATACGGATGCTGTTGAGAGGAGACTCAGGTAAGGTTGAGTTTCAAACACTTTGGGGATATTATTTGAGTGTATAATTTTAAAAATGTGAGTGTGTGTTGGGTGGGAAAACATGTGGAATAGTATGGTGGTCCTCTACAGTGGTGACTAGCATGCCCTTTGTTCCCTAGTTCCATAACTTACTAGTTGACTGTCCTGGAGTATATCACTTAACCTCTTGGAATCTGTCCTCACTCCCCAGAAAAAGAGATTGTGATACCTATCTTAGAGGGTTGTTTGAGATTTAAAGATGATGCTGTATATAAAGTATTTAGAAAGAAAATTGGCAGAAGCTCAAAGCTGAGTACATTTTAGCCATTTTTATTTCTAGCTTTGGACAACCCCAGGCAGACATATCAGATACCCATATTGGCAGCAAGAAAAATTGCAGGAACTACTGATTGGGGAGGATGGGATCTCTCAGATAATGCTCAGACTTGGACTGAACTCAAGGGAGGGTTGAGTTTAAGTGTTGAACATTTTTAGCATCTGCCCCTGGGTGGGGCTGGGTCAGAAATGGTCTGAGTGTATAGACACATAATTTGTCTTCATAGTCTTTGTCTTTTACATATTTGTAGATATGTACGTGATAAGTTTTCCAAAGAGATATTCCCTGTTGAATTTTGGCTGATCTTGATTTTTTCCCTAATATTTAAGTAATACAGTTATACACAATTCTCTCAAGAATCTTATTGAAGATATTTAATTTCCTTCTACTTCAGCCCATAAAAAGCCTTCCAAATTCTCTTATGATTTATTTCTTTCTCTGAAAACTTACATTTGCTATTTCCAGAGGGTGCATTATCTCTAACCCATTCACTCATATTTTGGAACTAATATTTATACACTCATCCATCCTCCTTCACCCCCATTTCCTTACTCTGTAAATTCTCATCTCTATATTTATTTAGAAAATGAATGCTTTTCCCAGTGCTCTAACCAACAGGTCAGCAACTGGGTATTGTAAACTTGTGACTACATCTGCCTTCATGGATTTGCATGATTATCTTCAAGACCTGAAATATTCTTTTCTTCAATGAGTAGAGTATTCTCCTCTCCTATGCTTACTGTCTGGGAAAGTGTGGAATAGTTTTGTCCTTGACAATTCTCTAAAAGCTTAATCGGCTCTGCTCTTTGCAGTGTCTCTGTGATCAGAACTAGTCGCCTTTGGCTATGAGTCATCATTTCTACCTTATAGAAGAACAGAGTCTTGTTGGAGGTGCATATGATTTCCCTTCCGTGTGGGCTTGGGAATTTATGTTCCTTGGCATATAAAGGGGAAAAAATCTGATTCATTGTTTCCCCAAAGATCAAGACATTGTTGAGAACCGTGGGATGGGCCAATTTGCTTTTGCTGTGTACAGAGGGAAGTTTACCCCTCAGGTTATTTACAAGAAGTTATAAAATCCAATCTTCAGAATCTTCCCCCCAGTAAATCATCATCACTCATATATTTGCATGCTATTTCACATACATTTATGTGACGAACTATAGTATTTCTACAAAATCATCCAAAATTCCTAACTCCAGGGAGGTGAAACAATTAATGAGACAGTTCTGTTCAATTTCACTGTCTGGTCAGAGCCAAAGAAAGTGTGGCACAACCAAGAGATCTAAGCAACACTGCCATTTCTCCTGGGCTGGTTTTTCTTACTTTTTCCATGGACACCTATTACCAGCATGGATGTTTGTATTATCTTATTTACTCAGCAACTCTTTTTTAGGGTTTAGTTTCATTACCTGTAACTTAATTGCATTCATTTCTAATAGTTCTCACCATGATAAAACTTCAAGTCCCAGCTTTAATATTTCTTAGATGTGTGACATTAGCAAATAATTTAAATTCCTTTGCTTCAGTTTCCTAATCTGTAATTTGGGGATAATGCCTTATGGCCTTTTTATGAAGATTAAATATAAAAAAATATGAGGGAAAGTGTCTGAAAAAGGAATAGGCAACTTAAAAATTTCCCAACTTTTTCTACCTCTTACTGTATCCTATTCTGCTTGGTGGAGTAAAAGCATCCACTTTTTATCTAAGCCATACCTCAATAATTTCAGAACATCTGGCTAAAAAGTGAAATGCATGCAATTGTCCAGGTGTTTGGCCCATATGATGACAGCTATCAAACACTTAGAGCCATCTGGGTGATTGGCATATTTTTTCCACTTTTATTCAGGTATACGTGGATACAGCCTTGGCCCAAGGAAAAAAATCATAGGGGTTTTGCTTAAATTCTAGGCTAAAACCTTTTTAAAGATTTTATTTATTTATTTGAGAGAGAGAGAGACAGTGAGAAAGGGAACACAAGCAGGGGGAGTGGGAGAGGGAGAAGCAGGCTTCCCACCGAGAAGGAGCCTGACACGGGGCTCGATCCCAGGACCCTGGGACCATGACCTGAGCCGAAGGCAGATGCTTAACGACTGAGCCACCCAGGTGCCCCAGCTAATACCATTTTTAAGTGCTACTCTTTGGCTATGTTTTGTTTCCTTTGAAATATGTCTTGTTCAAGCCACTTTTGAGAATAAAAGCATTATTTAATTTCATCTTCTGGAACCTAAGAATTAAAAGAGAAGAAGCAGAAGGTGACTCCATAGACTTCAAACCCCCATGTTTCTACTTAAGAGAATTAAGGGCAAGAAAAGCTAAATAATGATTCCAGGACATGAAATTAGACAGTAACAGAGCTAAGACAAGAACAAAGTCTCTTGACCTTTAGCTGAAGAGTCCATTTCACCTGTTGCCTGTGTTCTTTCATTCAAGGCCTATTTGGTTTTCCCTGTATGCACATGGAACCATATACACACAATTTGTATGTGCACAAATACACATAAATAACACCACTTTTCTTCCTAACAGTCATGTTACTTTGCCGTGATCTTCTCCCAAATATTTTCTCAAACTTTCGCTGGTAAGTCAGAGAGAATAAATTGGGCCTCAGTGCACATGGTAGCATGGGCGTCCAGTAACCATGCTTCAACATCTGCCATCCTGGGCATCGCTTAAATAGATGTTTTATTGAGATCTGGTATTCTGCACGCAGCTGATGCAATTTTCCTCAGTCACAGGGATGAAGCTTGGATAACGTTTCTGGCTCTGAGAAATTCCCAAGTCACAAAGAAATGATTCCGTTGACCTAGCGGCTTTGCACTCCCAATACAACATGTTCCTGAGCAGCTTCCCAGGGGAGAGAGTAACGTGAGAGTTTTCAAGAGTGCCGAAAGCCTCCCCTCTAATCATCCTGTGTGGATTCTGCTAGCATTCCAAGTCATCCCAGACAATCCCAAGGAAACGGGGGATTCGCTGAGGTTTTCTAAACATTTTTTCTGCCTGAAGACACTAACAATAAGCAGCTTCATATAATAACATTGTTATTTCTACATGAACACAACTTATCGACTGCCATTTCTGCCACAAAACAATTACACAGCTCAAAGAAGGTTTCCTTGAAAAATTCCCAACAGGGAATGTTTTTCCTTTTTTATTTGTTTGTTTGTTTGTTTCTTGTTTTGTTTTGTTTTGTTTGTTTTGGGGATTTTTTAAAGGAGGGATGTTAAAAAACTGGCATATTTGGGGGTGTTACTTTAAAATCTTCTGCTAAATTTATGTCTAAAAGCAGAAGTGTGTCGCCGGCCTTTGGGGAAGGAAGAACATTCCTGATGTGTGGATTTATTGGTAATATGACCAAATGCAAAATAGCCTGGAATACAGGGGTCACCAACTATCAAAGGTTACAGGGGGTGATTGTGTTCTAGTTATCAGTAGGGTCTTCAGCCACCAAGATGGGACCAGCAGCCTGACTAGCAGCCTTAGGTTGGTCGAAAACACCCTAAACTTGAAGCGAAACCAGTGGTGTGCTGAACCCAGCACACAGCAACTTGCAAGGGTCTATTGCTAAATTTTGTGAACCTGTGGATGTTACCTTGGTAGATTAAAATTGACCATGGTGGGAGTATTTATGTCATGGAAATCGGCCCATGCTGCAGATCAGGGCTTTTGTTTCCCATAGAGATGGTTGTTAAACCTTTACCTAGACATCACTGAGACAAACCTGAACTGAAATTTCTAACTCTGCCACCTATAACATAGGAAATTTAGAAAGCCAACAACATTCTGAGCCTTGGTGTCCTGATATGTACTTTTTATTAACATATAATGTATTTGTTTCAGGGGCACAGGTCTGTGATTCATCAGTCTTACACAATTCACAGCACTCCCCATAGCATATACCCTCCCCAGTGTCCACCACCCAGCCACCCCATCCTTCCCACCTTCCTCCCCTCCAGCAAACCTCAGTTTGTTTCCTGAGAGTAAGAGTCTCTTATGGTTTGTCTCCTCTGGTTTCATCTTGTTTCATTTATCCCTCTCTTCTCCTATGATCTTTTGTCTTATCTTTCAAATTCCTCATATCAATGAGATCATATGATAATTTTCTTTCTCTGATTGACTTATTTGCTTAGCATAGTACCCTCTAGTTCCATCCACGTCATTGCAAATGGCAAGATTTCATTTCTTTTGATGGCTGCATAGTATTCCAGTGTGTGTGTGTGTACATGTGTATACCACATCTTCTTTATCCATTCATCTGTTGATGGACATCTAGGCTCTTTCCATAGTTTGCTATTGTGGACATTGCTTCTATAAACATTCAGGTGCACGTGCCCCTTCGGGTCACTACATTTGTATATTTAGGGTAATAATCCAGTAGTTCAATTGCTGGGTTGTAGGATAGCTCTATTTTCAACTTTTTGAGGGACTTTCATATTGTTTTCCAGAGTGGCTGCACCAGCTTGCATTCCCACCAACAGTGTGAGAGGGTTCCCCTTTCTCCGCATCCTCACCAACACCTGTTGTTTCCTGACTAATTTTAGTCTTTCTGACTGGTGTGAGGTGGTATCTCACTGGTTTTGATTTGTATTTCCCTGATGCCAAGTGATGTTGAACACTTTTCATGTGTCTGTTGACCATTTGCAGAAATGTCTGTTCATGTCTTCTGCCATACTCTTGATTGGAATATTTGTTCTTTGGGTGTTGAGTTCGATAAGTTCTTTATAGATTTTGGATACAAGCCCTTTATCTGATATGTCATTTATAAATATCTTCTCCCATTCGGACAGCTGTCTTTTGGTTTTGTTGACTGTTTCTTTGCTGTGCAAAAGCTCTTAATCTTTTTTTTTAATTTTAATTTTATTCTTTGCCCAAGGGGTACAGGTCTGTGAATCATCAGGCTTACATCTTTCACAGCATTCACCAAAGCACAAACCCTCCCCAATTTCCATAACCCATCCACCCTATCCCTACCCTCCCACCCCCCAGTAACCCTCAGTTTGTTTTGTGAGATTAGGAATCTTTTATGGTTTGTCTCCCTCCCCATCCCATCTTGTTTCATTATTTTTCCCTCCCTACCCCCCACAACCCCCACCCTACCCCTCCAGTTCCTCATATCAGAGAGATCATATGATAATTGTCTTTCTCTGATTGACTTATTTCACTCAAAAAGCTCTTAATCTTGATGAAGTCCCAATAGTTCATTTTGGCCCTTGCTTCCCTTGCCTTTGGCGATGTTTCTAGGAAGCAGTTGCTGTGGCTGAGGTCGAAGAGGTTGCTGCCTGTGTTCTTCTCAAGGATTTTGATGAATTCCTGTCTCACACTGAGGTCTTTCATCATTTTGAGTCTATTTTTGTGTGTGGTGTAAGGAAATTGTCCAGTTTCATTCTTCTGCATGTGGCTGTCCAATTTCCCAAGACCACTTGTTGAAGAGACTGTCTTTTTTCTATTGGACATTCTTTCCTGTTTTGTTCTGATATGTATTTTAAGGATGGTGATACACATTTCGTAATGTTGTGAGAATTAGATTAGGCATTGCGCTTAACCAGGTTTAGTGCTCATCAGATATATTATTCATTCAATAAATATTAATAGAGCACATGTTTTATGCTAGGAACTGTAGCTAGTGCTAGAGACAGAGGGATAAATAGATTGGCAAAGACAGATTAAGTACTAATTGCAATAGATTTTGGAAAGTACTATAGTATGAGGTGCAAATGATCAAGGTTGGAGCAGAAAGAAAGGAACCATCATTGTTAATATCCTTTTGAAAGATGTACCAGTAGTTCATGATGGATAAGGAATACTTATCCAGTCATTTCCAGACATGCCAAATCATGGATATTTTCACATTTGGACACATAGATCAAGACTCGTAGGAATATGTGGAAAAATCAAGGCAACACTTTAGAGTTGATGAATTATTGATTCGTATGCTGAGAGTACTACCTCAGAATTCAGTCTTCCCTGGCTGACATTCTACCATTGTAGTTGATGCTTTTGGATCTAAAAATTGTGGCCCAGTGGAATGTCCTTCTAAAAGGCAATGATTTCTATGCAACTCACACCTTGCTGCTTTACTATTGAAAATCTCTAATTGTCAAAAAAAAAGAAAAAAAAAGAAAATCTCTAATTGTTAGAAAAAGGGACAGAAACTAACATTCCTTCATGGTTAGCACTTTACATTGCTATCTTATATTACTATAACAATGCTACTCTGAAATAGGTATTGTTCTCTCCACTCTGCTTGAAGAAGAAACCATGTTCACAGTCTGAATTATGAACTTAAAATGGACCTGATATCCAAACTTGCGTCACCTGAGTCATGAATATTAACTTAATCTTAACATTTAATCATTATAACAATCTTATGAGATCCTATCTTGAACCTAGTTTTATAAATGAGAAAATTGAGGAGCAGAGCAGTGATTTACCAACTAGTAAGTGGCAGAGTTGGGCTCAAATCTATGCTCTTTCTGATCAACACCATACTTCATATCTTAGTTACCCCTTTAGCAGTGATCATTTAACAATCTGATGAGCACAAGAATGGCCCTGCTATAGGATGGACTACTCCATAGAAAGGGATTAGGGTGAGGGACTGAGAGAAAGAAGAGGGGTGTGGGGGAATAGGATGACATCAAAGGAAGCTTGGTCCTGTCCTAATATTTGCTGGAGGATTAATACTAGAGAGAAGAAGTTGTGATTTTCTGTGAAATCCACAGTCGTTTGAGACCCAAAGAGAGGTGAGAACATCTGGATGTGGCTGTTCCTTACAGGACTTTCAATACGGGAGAATCACCTACAAAAATAGATAAGAGTGTTGATTGACTTTGAGTGTGCATTGGTATGATTGGTATGCATTAAAGGGCTTTTATAAAGTATCATTTCTTCACAAAGCATTATAGCATCAACTGAAAACTTACAAGCTACCTTAAATCATTTGAGGGATAAAATGGAAAATTAAAAAAATATAAAGAAGAGGTAAAGATCCCCTGTAAAATGTGGTAAAAATTCAATAATTGTACTACTTGTGAAGTAGTAGAGTGATATTTGAATGTGGTCTTGGATTAGTTGTAAATGTATAATGCAAACTCTAGGAAAATCACTAAAAAAGGTAATTTTATGTATATTATAATTGCATGTATAAAATAATATAGAATTTCACATATATATAATTGATATGCTGAGAAAGAGAAAATGGGATCACATAAAATGCTCAGTTAAAACCACAAATGGCAGAGAGAGTATAGAAAACAAAAATAGGAATAAGACCAAGGACAATAGATAGAAAACAGTAACGAATATGGTTGATAAGAATCCAACCATATCAATACTCACTTTACACAGGAGTGCCTAAATATACCTATTAGAAACCAGAGATTGCCAGAATAGATAAAAAACCAAAGACCCAAATATATGTTGCTTATAAGAAGCCCTTTAATATAATGACAAAATATTAACTTTACATAAAGGGAAAAAGAGATATATACCATGCTAACACTGATCAAAAGAAAGCAGTAGTCACTATATAAATTCACACAGAGCAGACTTCAGAGCAAGCAATATGGCAGGGATAAAGAGAAATGTTATATAATCATAAAGGGCCAATACCCTAAGAAGATGTTACAAGCCTTAATATGTATGTGCCTAACAACAAAGCATCAAAAAAACTTTTTTTAAAAAATTAAAAAACTGATAGAACAACATGGAAAAAATAGAGGAAGGCACTATTATAGTTAGAGACTTTAACATGCTCCTCTCAGAGATTGATAGATTCAGCAGGCAGAAAATTAGTAAGGATAGAGTTGAACTCAACAGTACCATCAATCAACTAGATATAATGAACATCTATAGACTGCTTCATCCCAAAACAGCAGATTACACATATTTTTCTCAAGCTCCATAGAACATTCACCAAGATAGACCAAATTCTGGGCCATAAAACACATCTTAACAAATTTCAAAAAATGGAAATCATACTATGTCTGCTCTCAGACAACCATGGAATTAAACTAGAAATAAATAACAGAAAGGGAGCTGGAAAATCCCAAATTCTTGGAGATTAAACAATGCATTTCTAAATAACATATGGGTCAAAGGAGAAATCTCAAGAGAAATTTTAAAATATTTTGAACTAAATGAAAGTGAAAACACAACTCATCAAAATTTGTGGGATATACAAAAGCAGGGCTTAGAGGGAAATTTATAGCATTTAAGCATACATAAAAAAGAAGAAAGTTCTAAAGTTGATAATCTAAGCTTCCAATTTAAGAAACTAGAAAAAGAAGTAAATTAAATCCAAAGGAAGCAGGAGAAAATTAATAAACACAAGAGAAAAATCAATGAAATTAAAAATAAGAAATCAGTAGAGAAAATCAATGAAACCAAAAAGTGATTCTCTGAAGAGATTAATTAAATTGATAAGACTAGCCAGGTGAAACAGGAAAAAAGAGATGACATAAATTACCAATACCAGAAATGAAAGACAAGACATCACTACAGATCCCATGGACATTAAAAGATAATTTATGTTCATAAATTTGAAAATGTAAATTAAATAGACCAATTCCTTGAAAGATGCAATCTACCAAAATTCATAAAAGAAGAAATAGACATTTGAATAGGCCTGTATCTAGTAAAAAAAAAAAATTGAATCAATAATTAATAACCGTCCAAAGCAGAAAACTCCAGGCCCAGATGGTTTCACTGGTGAATTCTACCAAATATTTAAGGGAGAAATTGTACCAATTTTCTCCAATCTCTCCTAGAAGATAGAAGCAGGTGGAATATATCCTAATTCATTATATGAGGCCAATATTACCCTAATACCAAAACCAGACAAACACATTACAAGAAAAAATATATATATAGGTGAATATCTCTCATTAACATAAATGCAAAAAATCCTCAACATGATATGAGCAAATCAAATTCAACAATATATAAAATTAATTACACACCATGACCAAGTAAAATTTATCCCAAGTTATGAAAAGGGGTTCTGTATTCAAAAATCTATTAATCCAATACATCAATAGCCTCAAAATTACATGATCATACCAATAGATGTAGAAAAATCATTTGGCAAAATCCAACACCCTTTCAAGATAAAAATTCTCAGCAAACTTAGAATAAAAGGGAAATTTCTCAATTTGATCAAATATATCTACCAAAAAACCTTACAACTAGCACCATACTCAATGGTAGGAAATGCAAAGCTTTCCAGCTCATATCAGGAACAAGGAAAGAATGTCCTCTCTTACCACTGCTTTTCAAGATTGTGCTAAAAGTCCTAGATAATGCACTAAGACAAGACAAGAAAATAAATGGCATACATATTAGAAAGGAAGAGATAAACCTGTCTTTTTTCTCAGATGATATAGTTATTTAAGTAGAAAATCTGAAAGAATAGGCAAACGAACAAACAGAAACAAAAACAAATCTCCTGGAACTAATAAGCAATTATAGCAAGGTTGTAGGATAGAAGGTTAATATGCAAAAGTCATTCACTGTACTCTATGACAGGGAAGAATAAGTGGAATTTGAAATTAAAAACACATTACCGTTTGCATTAGCATTCAAAAAATGAAATATTTATGTATAAATTAACAAAATATATAGAAAATCTATATGAGGAAAGCACAACTCTGATGAATGAAATCATAGAAGAATGAAATATATGGAGAGATATTCCATGTTTGTATATGAAAAGTCTTGATTTTGTCAAAATATCAGTTCTTCCCAACTTGATCAATATGCAATACAATCTCAATCAAAATCCCAGCAAGTTATGATCTGAAAATTTACTAATTGATCCTAAAATTTATATGGAGAGGTAAAAGACCCAAAACAGCCAACTCTATATTGAAGAAAAATAGTCAGAAAACTGACACTACCTGACTTCAACACTTACTACAGAGATACAATAATCAAGACAATGTGAGATTGATGAAAGAATAGACAAATAGATTATGGCCAAAATAGAGAGCCCAGAAATAGATCCACATATACGTGATCAAGTGGTTCTCTGACAAAGGAGCAAAGGCAAGACAGTGGAGAAAAGACAGTCTTCAACTGGATGCTGGAAAAATTAGGCATTTGTATGCAAACAACTGAATCTTGACACAAAACTTATGCCCTTCACATTTCAAAATGGATCATAGAACTAAATGTATAATCCAAAACTATAAGGCCCCTAGAAGGCAACGTAAGAAAAAACCTAGATGATTTTGGGGATGGCAATTACTTTAGACACCAAGAAAGATATAATATATAAAAGAAATATTTGAGTAGCTGAACTTAATTAAAATTAAAAACTTCTGCTCTATGAAAGACACTGTCAAGAGAATGAGAAGACAAGCCACAGACTGGAAGAAAATATTTGCAAAAGACACATATGTTAAAAGACTGTTATGCAAAATACACAAAGAATTCTTAAAACTCAGCAGTAAGGAAACAAACAACTTGATTTTAAAAAATGGGCAAAAGAATCCAACTACAGGACATTGTGGAAAAGGTAAAACTACAGAGACAGTGAAAGGATCAATGATTGTCAGAGTTTGGGGACAGGGTGGATGGACACTGAGGATTTTTAGGGCAGTGAAAATACTGTGCATGATACTATACTGATGGATAGATACATGTCGTTATGTATTTGTCAACCAATAGCATGTCCAACACAAAGAGTGAACCATAATGTAAACTATGGACTTTGGATGATTATGATGTGTCAATGTGAGCTCATCAAATTGTAATAAATGTACCACTGGTAGGAGAATGTTGATAATGAGAGAGGCAATGTTTATGTTTGGGCAAGGAATGTATGGGAAATCTCTATGTCCTCCTCTTAATTTTGCTGTGACCATAAAACTGTTTTAAAAAGAGTAAAGTCCTAAAAAAAAATGGGTGAAAGACCTGAACAAACATCTTACCAGAGAAGATACACAGCTGGCAAGTACCATATGAGAAGATACTCACATTCTATGTCATCAAGAATCACAGATTAGGGGCTCTTGTGTGGCTCAGTTGGTTAAGCATACGATTTTGTCTTAGGTTGTGATCTCAGGGTTCTAGGGTTGAGCCCCACATATCACGGCTTCATGCTCAGTGGGGAGTCTGCTTGTCCCTGTCCCTTTCCCTTTGTCCCTCCCCCACCCTGCTTGTGCTGTCTCTCTCACAAACAAATTAATAAAACCATTTAAAAAAATCACAAATTAAAACAAGATTTCACTATACACCTTTTAGAATGGTCAAATTCCAGAACACTGACAACAGCAAATGCTGACAAGAAGGTGGAGTACCAGCAAGGCTCATTTAGTGCTGATGAGAATGCAAATGATATGGCCAATTAGACACTAGCAGTTTCTAGAAAAACTAAACATGTTTTACTATAGGATCTAGAAATTAATTGTACTCCTTGGTATTTATCAAGAATTTACCAAGAATGAATTGAAAACTTTGTCCATGAAAAGCCTGCATATGTTGTTTATAGTAACTTTATTCATAATTGCCAAAACTTGGAAGCAATCGAGATGTCCTTCTGTGTAGTAGTGGATATGTAAACTGTGGGACAGGCATGCCATGGAATATTATTCAGCACTGAAAGGAAATGACCTATGAGTTCATGAAAAAACATGGAGGAAACTTAAATGCATACCACTAAGTTTAGAATGCCAGTCTTGAAAAGATACATACTGTAACATTCCAACTATTTGATATTCTAGAATAGGAAAAACTATGGACAGAGTAAAAAGATCAGTGATGGCCAGGAGTGGTGGGGAGGAAGGGTTGAAGAGACCAGAGGAATTTTAGGGATCTGAAAGTATTCTATGTGATACTACAATGAGGGATACACATCATTATAAATTTGTCCACCTCGGAGAGAGTGGCAAGATGGCGGAGGAGTAGGAGACCGATTATCATCAGGTCACAGGAATTCACCCAGAGAGCTAACAAACTATTCTGAACACCTACAAATTCTACCTGAGATCGAAGAGAAGAAGAGCAGCAATTCTAGGAACAGAAAATCGACCACTTTCTGGAAGGTAGGACGTGCGGAGAAGTGAATCTGCGGCGACGGGAAGATAGACCCCGGGGGGAGGGGCCGGCTCCCGGAAAGGGAACGAGCAGCGGAGCACAGACTCGGAACTGTTAGAAGTCGGCTCCACTGAGGGACGTCGCCCCAGAGGCCAAGCGGGGGGTGAAGCCCCTGCAGGGACAGTGTGGTCACAGGACCCACGGGGACACAAAAAGGCGAGGCGTGTCTGAGCGCGACCGAGCTCCCAGGTCTCAGAGAGAAGCCGGCGGGAGAGATGGAGCTGAGCTGAGGTGTCTCTCAGCTCGGGGTTACCTTGGGCTGTGATCTGAAGCGCAGCCGGGCCACTGATCTGTGAGCGGGGACCCCACGGGCGGCAGACCCGGAGAGACCCCCTCCTTCCTCCTCCGGGAGCAGCGGTGTGGGAGCGGCTGCAGAAATCTGCCGGGTTCAGAGACTCTAAACGGGGCACGCCAGAGACAGAGAAGCTCGGTCACAGGCCGGGTGAGCTCGGAGAGAGGCCAGAGACCAGGAGATGGGAGGGACTGCTTTTCTCTGAGGCGCGCTGAGGACTGAGGCCTCAGGCTCTCGGCTCCTCCGGGTCGGAGACTGGGAGCCGCCATTTTCAGTCCTGTCCTCCAATGAGGTACGGAAAGCGTTCAGGGAACAAAAGCTCCCAAGAGCGAACTGGAGCTGATTACTTAGCCTGGCCCCTGGCGAGGGTGGTGGGAATCCGCCTCGGGCAGAGACACTGGAGAAACACAGCAACAGGCCCCTCCCCCAGAAGACCAAGGGAAAAACAAACAAACAAACAAAAACCATCCAGTCAAAGTCAAGTTCAAGATTGCTGACCATTGTGGAACTCCAGAGCAGAGAATTCATGGCTTTTTCCCCATGATTCTTCAGTCGTTCAAAGTTAAATTCATTGAATTTTTTTTCTTTGAATTTTTTTCTTACTTTTTTCTTTTAAAATATTTCCCTTTTCCTATTTTAACGTTCTTAACTCTTATATCTTATCAACACTTTTNTTGAATTTTTTCTTACTTTTTTCTTTTAAAATATTTCCCTTTTCCTATTTTAACGTTCTTAACTCTTATATCTTATCAACACTTTTTATTCTTTTTTAAATTTTCTTTGTTATAACCATATTTTATCCTTTCATTGTTTTTAACCTTATTTTTTGGATACTTATAGGGTCTGTTCAATTCACCAATCTTATAGATATAGATAGATAGATAGAGATAGAGACAGATAT
>LNAC01001204.1:239521-289607 GCA_002007465.1 Ailurus styani | reverse complement strand
AAGATTTTTTTTATTTATTCATTTGACACAGAGAGAGAGATTACAAGTAGGCAGAGAGGCAGGCAGAGAGAGAGAGGGGAGAGGAGGAAGCAGGCTCCCTGCTGAGCCGAGAGCCCGATGTGGGCCTCGATCCCAGGACCCTGGGATCATGACCTGAGCCGAAGGCAGCGGCTTTAACCCACTGAGCCACCCAGGCGCCCTTAAGGGGCGTTTTAGAGTGTACACTCTTCTGTTGTGTTTTGGTTCTCCCTCCTTCAGTTCAATCTTCTGTAGAGTTTCTCCTTGCCTGAAGTGGGTGTGGGGTGTTTGGACCTTGTCCATTGTGTGGCAAGGTTCAACTAGGGGTATTTTAGACTGCTTTTTTAAAGAAGCTAGATCCTTCCATGAGGTGGCCCTTTATTTCCCCCTGTAGATGTGCAGTCTGTTTTCTCAGTCCTTAGATTGATTTTTTGGGTGTTCAGAATGATTTACTATTTGTCTAGCTATGTTTGAGGGATGAGCCAAGCTTAGTGTCCCCCTACTTCTCCACAATTTGAACTCTATGCCCAGTATTTTAGAGGCCTCCATAAAGAAGTATTTTCCACTGATAGGAAAGATTGTATCTTGCAGTAAGCCCCACGGACATGGTACAGGACTTTGGTATCTGTCCTTACTCCTATGGTTAATCAACCCATTGCTACAGTAGCTGCTGTGATGACTGTCTTACATGAAACCTAAAGAATCTGTCATAAGAGAAACAGATGGGTTGAGAACCTAGGAAAAACAAGGATCCTGCTAATGATAAAATGGTGGGAAAAAAGCCCATCAAGATCTTTTGTAAACAATCGTGGTGATATTTAATGCTATCTAGCATCCTGAGAGAAAATATAGGCAGACAACCTAATTCTGTTTTGTTAAGAATGTGGAAGGTATTGCCTAAGTTTAAGCAGTTTACTCCCTTGAAGAAAGGCTCAAAAAACCTGGTATGTCATTGAATACTTCTCCACTAGTGGAGGTGTTTCAGGGGTTTATACACATTACTTCTTGACACTAGGGGTTAGGCCAATGTTTCACTCTAGTGTGTGCTATAGTGAGCAACTGGATGTCTAGTGTTGAATTAACCAATTATTGGTCTCACACTAACAGACTGTTCTAGCTCTAACAGACACTGGGGCTGAATGCACACTTATCTATTGAAACCCTTTGAAATTTTTGGGAGAAACAAATGGTAATAATGTTTATGGGGGGAAATTATCAAGGTCTGAGAAACTAGTCTCTACCTACAGATATTGTTCCCATTCCTGTGTATGTTTTGAGTGTAGATGTTTTAGAGAACCTGGATCTAACTACAATGACAGGCAAATTCAGGTTGCATATCCCAATAGAGAAACCCATTATGGTGGGCAGTGCAAAATGGGAATCTATACAGCTGCTTGTTCTCAGAGAGTAATAAATGTAAAACAGTATAATCTACCTAGGAGGCATAACAAGATCACTGCTATCACAAGAGTATTAGAAAATATGGAGGTAATCAGGCCTGCTCAAAGCCCACTCAATACTCCAATTTAACCTCTAAAGAAATATAATGGGACCTGATAAATGATAATAGAGTATAAGGAACTTAATAAAATTATCTGCTCATCCATGCCATGGTGACTAACATAGTCTTTTTTATAGAAAATATCATGATGTCCATAAGACATATCATTATGTACTGGATCTTTCTAAAAACTGTTTCAGCATTTCATTAAGTACCGAATCCCAAGACCAATTCTCCTTCAGATGGAATGGGGGAGACAATGGAACTTCCAGGTGTTGCTCCAAGGGCATTTCCATAGTCCTGCAGTTTGTCACAGGATGGTAACCAGAGATTTGGAAAAATGAATATTGCCAGAGGAGATGGTGCCTTATCATTATATAGATGATGTGTTAACTTGTGATGATTTATCATCCCCATCTCAACCAGCCATGTCATTACAGGCATCCTTAAAGTCATAAGGATGGGAAGTGAATGCTGATGATATTCAAGGCCTAGGTCAATCAGTAAAATTCCTGGGCATGATGTGGTTCGGTAAGATAAAAGTAATTCCAGAAATAGTCACTGATAAATACACCGATTTAACAGTCACTGATAAAACCCACACCTCCCCAATCCTTAAAATGGTAAAGAGAATACAGGCTTTTTTTGATTTATTGGGTTACTGGAGACCTTTTATTTCCCATCTAGTACAGAAATTAAGATCTTTATATGCCTTGGTCAAGAAAGGAAGACAATGAGATTGGGGTGTTAAGTAACAATAGGTTTTTTAAAAGACATAAATGCTAGTAAAACAAGTACAGGGCCTGGGAGTATTAACGTCAGATATGAGTTGTGAATTAGATGTAAATAACTAGAAGAGTTATGGGTTTGGGCCTTGTAGCATAGACAAAATGAGAAATCCCTCTAGGATTCTGGTCTCAGTTATGGAAAGACACAGAACCTGGGTATAATACCATTGAGAAACAACTATTAACTATAAACCTTGCACTGCAACAAATGAAAGAACTGACTTCTGACATTCCCTTGATGAAACAACCTTCTCTGACAGTAGATTTGATTAAGAATATGTTCAGCAAACCTGAGTGCCTGTGCCCAGGTGAGCACCTTATAGAAATTGCATGTTTGCATACAGCAAAAGAGCTCTTACAATACCAGCCCACTATCTCATGAACTGCACTGGTTGCTAGAGTTGGTCACTTATGTCAGCCCAGACCAACCTCTAGAACTCACTAATATTATGCCTTTCCTCCCCCAAGTAAAGGAAGGGTTAGTCTTCCCTTCAGAGGCCCCATGGTACACTAATGGCAGCCACCAGGGAAACCTTTCTATTTGGTGTTCTTCTGTTGTCCTACTGGATTTTGATGTACTTAAGTTAAAGAAGAAAGTAAAAGTAATCAGCGGGCAAAATGAGATTGGTATGGACTGTGTTGATGCATGAACCCATGCCTACTGACTTGGCCCCTGACAGCTGGGCAGTATGGAAAGTGTTAACAGCATGGATGCCACAATGGCACAAAGAAGGCTGGACTATATGAAATGGACCCCTGTGAGGAGTGGAACAATAGAAAGATATTTGGGAACTATGCACTAAATTCAATGCATCCATCCACGTATGGTATATGTCCACTCACACCCCATCCACACTGTCAGATGCTCTATCTTGGACACAAGTCCTTCTTCTGGAGGAAATGTTGACCCCATCTGATGTGGCAGAATGCGTTCACCATAAGTAGGACACCAAGGTCCCAAAGCTACTTGGAAATATTTTCCAAGTTAAAAAAAAGTTTGCCTTTAAAATGTTCTTATCTACATGCTGCTGACAAGGACTCCTCCCAATGCTACCTCAGGTAATGACAATTACCCCTTACCCTGAGGTATATTGGGTATACTATACATCCTGTTCCTTGCTGGCAAATATATTACATAGGCCCTTTGCCAGTATTAGAAGGGTACAGATATATGCTGACCTGTGGAGACACTTCCAAACGACTTGTACAAGTATTTGCTTATAAAAGAGTCAACCAGGGTACAACTACAAAGGGATTAACAAAACTAAAGAGCATATATAGAACATTGACTCATATTGATAGTGATCAAGGAACACATTTTCCTAGCTATGAGATCCAAAAAATAGGCAGAGGCCCAAGATATATTATGGACTTTCCAACTGCCATACAATCCTACTGCTGTGAACCTACATGAAAGGATAAATGGACTAATTAAAAAAAATACATTAAAGACTTTGTTACCAGGGGCGCCTGGGTGGCTCAGTTGGTTGGGCATCTCACTCTTGATTTTGGCTTGGGTCATGGTTTCAGGGTCATGAGATTGAGCCCTCTGTTGGGCTCCATGCTGAGTGGAGACCCTGCTTAAGATTTTTTCTCTCTCTCCCTCTCTCCCCCCCTCACACTCTTTCTCTATCTCAAATAAGTAAATAAATCTTAAAAAAAAAAGACTGTCACCAGATTCCTCCCTCAAAGGATGGTTTCCATGACTAACAGAGGCAATTCAGTTCCTTAATGCCACACCCACAGAAGGACAGATATCAGCCTATGAATGCCCAATCAACAACACCCCTGAAGCTCAGGCACTGCAGATATAAGTCTTGTTAGAAGGTTGAGGCCTATCTGGCTGAAGGAGGAACTCATTTTCCAATTGCCACAAGACCTCCCACATGGTGAGACTTAGTTCATTGGAAATTAGCTTGGAGTGCCCCCCGCCCCCCCATCGTGGCTTGAGGTAGTAATCCCTTGAGGTCAAGGGCTCACATCCAGTATTATTCTTAACATCTTGTTATATTGGTCAGGTCTCAGTACACATGGAAATAACTGCTTTTGAACCTCTGACGCTTTGTACTGAGGCAGTGTTGTTAGTGTGCGTGCCAAATTAAATGCCTATGTACAATATAGACACATTATTTGATGGTGTTAAGGGGCAAATATGCGCTAATATCAGCCAGAATTGGTATTGGCTCATGGAACCAAACCACCACCATGTTGTTACTAAATGAAGATGTACCATATCTGCTGTCTATAGAACACATTTCTCTTATCAGCACTAGACTTGCATTGTTGATGCTCCTTCCTGTTGCATCAAGATACTTCTTCCTGTCATAGGCCACCATGTATGTTGAAGTTCACAATCTCTCCAACTATTGGGTCTGTTGAAATGATCTTTTTACCAGGTTGCTGAGAAAATTATAATTGTAAGTATTTTCTTTTGTCTTATAAGTATATTAACATTGCAACTGTGGCATAGGGATGTAAGTCATCTCCTAATATCTGGCTGTAGAGTTATTGTGGAAAAATGGCATATAAAGACTATACAAGCCATAAATATGTCAGGGGTGGAGTGTAGGAGTGCTGACAACACTGAATCCATCTTTGGTCCTCCATTTTATTCATGTTGAAACAATGACCTCCCTTGTGCCTCTATGTTCCATGCCCGTGGGAGGCAAATGTATGCCCTGAATGGAATATGGAAAGGCTTGTTCTGATCATCCCTACAGTTGTATGCAGGAGGAACCACTTTAGATACCTAGTAGAAATGACTGAACAGGTGTTACAACTTTAAATAAATATCCTTAGACCTCACCACATTAGCCTTCTTTCCATAAAAGATGTGGGTTGAAGTCCAAATGGTAGGGGAAAGCAAAGAATAACTGTGTAGCACCAAAATCATATGTCTGACTGGTCCTTCCATCAGTAATTTACCTTGAATACAACCCTGTGCAAATGGTATGGAGTGGCTTGTCTCATTTTCCAGTCTCAAAGTGTATTCTCAGTCTGAAGGATATTTACTGTCCTTCCTCCATCTTCTAACACCCCTCTTGTCTTTCAATAACTCTGATTATAATTAGGAGAAATACTTAAAAACACTGGTATTGTCCATTATACTGACATAGATTTTCTAGTACATTATTTGAGTTTAGACTATGTGACGAGGGAATGAAAAATAGAAGTGAAGGGAGCTTGTGAAGATGGTGGAGTAGGAAGACCCTGAATTCACCTCAACCCATGTTTCTAACTAGATATCATACACACCCAAGTCAAAAAAACAGAGAAGGATCTGAAAACTGGCAGAACAAACTATAGAATTAAATATAGAGAAAAAGCTTTCTCTGAAAGATAAGGAAGATCAGAAAGGAAGTGTCAGGATGCCTGCAGAAGGGGGGGAACTATGCATGTGGAAAGGACAGAGAAACAAGCCCTCAAACCAGGGAGCTCACACAGGGAAGACTAATCCCCATAACTAGGGGATCTGAAATCCATAGGCTGTAAAACCAGTGGGACTTGGAGCCTGGAGGTTTAAAAGTCATCTGACTGAGGACTGGGAGGCCTGGAGGGTAAGTGATATCTGGGTTGCCACTTTAAAAGAGACAGAATCCTGCTCAATGAGAAACAAAAATGGAAGTTTACACAGTGCTGGGGCAAATGAGAGACAGGTATTTAATATAATTTTGGAATGTGCTGGGGAACTTCTCTGAAAATGAGGGAGCTGGCAGGAGCCATTTTGCTCTCTTGCACCCACCATAAACATAGAGCCATCCTTTAGAGGCAGTGTTGCACAGACACTTGCTACCTAACCTGCTAGTAGTGTAATATGCCCACAAGTTCTTGTGAAGATGAGCCCACTCCAATTTGGCTAGCCTTGGCCCAGGGCTCAGGGCAAATTTTGTTAAAGTCTCATATGCATGTTGACAAGCTGCTGGTTGCACAGCTGCTGCAGTGCAGCAGGCACAACCACCCTGGTGTGCAGCAATGTGCCCCAAGCCACTCTCATGCACTGGACCCAGATGTGTCCAGCTTTGTACCCCAGCAGCCCTGGCACACAGGCCCCAGGCACCACAGCACTTTGAGGGATACACTATAGAACCAGTGGCCTGGCCCAAATATTACTAATATTCCTGGGCTGTTCTCAAATTCCCTGGTAGGCATGCCCCCTCACACCTGGCCTACTTGGGTTACCCTAAAGCTACAGAAAAGCAAGCACAGACCACAACAGGCAGAGTCAGTTCAAACAACTGCATGGAAAGGAAAAATGACTCAAGTAAAACAGCAGGGCATAAGCAACACGCATAGGATAAACTTCTGAAGTGCCATGTTCTAGTGAACAGGGGTCATACCATCGTAAGGCATGTCAGAACCTCTTCTTCATAAGTCACTATATTCAAGGCCAGAAGACACAGCTGACTTTCTTGACACACAGAAACAGACACAGAGAGGTGCCTAGGTGGCTCAGTCATTAAGCATCTGCCTTTGGCTTAGGTCATGATCCCAGGGTCCTGGGTCAAGCCCTGTATTGGGCTCCCTACTGAACAGGGAGCCTGCTTCTCCCTCTCCCACTACCCCTGCTTGTGTTCCCTCTCTAGATCTCTCCCTCTCTCCATCAAGTAAATAAATAAAATCTTTAAAAAAAGGAAAAAAAAACACAGAGAAGCAGACAAAATGAGCAGAAAAAAACCTATCCCAAATGAAACAACAGGACAAGGAGAAGAAAAATAAGCAAAACAGATATAACTAACATATCGAAGAGAGAATTTGAAGCAATTATCATAAGGATACTCACTGGACTTAAAATAAGAATGGGAGACATGTGTGAGACCCATTACACAAAGATAAGAAATAACATAGCAGAGCTAAAAGACAAACACAATAATAAATGCACATGGTGTAATGAACAGCAGGATGAAAGAAGCAGAGTAACAAATTAGTGACTTAGAAGACAGATTAATGGAACGCAATCAAATAGGACAAAAGAGAAAGAGAAGAATTAGACAAAATGAGAATAGAATTTGGGAACTCAGTGACTCCATCAAACTTAATAATAACACTCATATAATAGGAGTCTCTGAAGAAAAAGAGAGAAAAAATGGGGGAGAAAATGTATTTGAAGAAATAATATGGGAGGGATGAGTTAAAATGGCACAGTAGTAGGGAAACCCTGAGCTTGCTTCTTTCCTCAAACACAGTTCAATCAACATCCAGTTATTCTGAATAACTAGGAATATGATCTGAGAATTGAGAAAAAATCTGCACAGTTGGAAGAAGAGAACATGGCAGATGTGAGGTTCAGAGGTGTGGGCTATGGACAGATTACCTTGTAGAAGCTTTTTGCTGTGAGCCACAATAGGCTTAAACCACCATGGGCATGCCCAATGGCTGCTCTTCTGGGACAGAAATAAACAGAGAGTGGAGACATGTACAGACTGCAGAAAACCTACCCACTGCTTTTTGCTATCTGCCACAATAGACTCAAGTCTCTGCAACTGCTTTTCTGGGACAGAACAGGTTAGGAGACTGAGTAGCAAACAAGGCAGATAACCTTTTCACAGTGCATCACAATAAACTCTAGTCACCATGCACACACTGTGCAACTGCTTTTCTGGGACAGGACAGTGCTGGGTGCTCTTTAAGGCTCTCCTCCAGGGAAGGGGAGTGGGTCCACCCTTTGCCAGGCTCTTTAAAACTTAGAGTTTTGAATCCCAGCCACTAGCCATAGATAAAATATAGGAGATCTGTGGTGCCAGGCATGCTGATGACCTGAGAGCAGAGAGGTTAAGGGCAGGGAATTGACGAAAACTTGGGACACAGGAGATTGTTCAATTTTCTGAGAGGGCCTCCTGAACAGTGGTGGTTAGGAATTCCCCTACCCAGGGACCAGAGGCAGGGTGAAGCCCTACTCCTCCCCCAACATCCCTCCCTCCTCCCACCTGCTGACCAGCACAGTAGGAATTCAGAGAGAAACACAGCACCTTCAGTGGAGGCTGGAGTCTCTTACACTAAATCTCATACCCTTGCACTTGGCAGGGCCATCTTTAAGAGGGCAAGTCAGCTTGTGAGCCAGCCAAGCAGGCCTCCCCCTCAGAATACCAAAACAGGCCTCCAACATCTACCAATTGATTACTTGGTTGAATAAAACGACTGATTAAAAAGTCCTCCTATATGTCAGCTTCTGGTGGAAATAGGACCAGTCTTGCTACTTTTTTCTGATAATTTTTAAAATTTTAATTTAATTTAATTTTTCTATTTCTTTTTTCAGTTTTTAATTATATATATATAAACACATATATATGTATATATATGTGTATATATATACATATATATGTGTGTATATATATGTGTATATATATGTGTATATATATATATATATATTCTTTTTGCCTTTTAACATTTTTTTTGTATAAGGTTTTTTGATCATTTGTTGGTTTGTTTCCATCTCTTATTTCTCAGATCAGGCATCTTATTTTATTTTTCCTTTTCTTCTTTCCTTACCCTTTTTACTTCTTTCTTTCTTGTTTTTGGAATCAGGCTTATGTTTTTGTTTGTCTGTTTTTTGCATTTTTGTCCCTTTTCCTTTTCTTATGTCTTGGATCAGGCTTTTTCTTTTTTCTTTCATTTTCCAGGCTTATTTTAGCAAACAAATAAAAGCACACCTAGTTAAAGGTTCAAATACTCTCCATGAAAAGCGTGGAGGAACTCTGAAGAGGACAACCAGTGAGAAAGAACAGCCAAAACACAACAGCAGGGTGTACATAGCACATATCAGAAACACTTCCAGAAATTTTTTGTTGTTATAGCTGTTTTTGTTGTTTTTTTTCTTTTTTTTTTCTGAACAAAATGACAAAATGGAGAAATTCATCCCAAAAGAAAGAATAGGAGGTAGTACTCACAGCCAGTGATTTAATCAATATGAATATAAGTAAGATGTCTGAACTAGAATTCAAAACAATGATTTTAAAGATATTAGCTGGGCTTGAAAAAAGCATAGAAGACACTAGAGAATCCCTTACTGTAGAGAGAAATGAACTAAAATCCAGTCAGGCTGAATATAAAAACGCTGTAATCTAGATGCAGTCCCAAGTGGAGGCCATAAAAATGAAGATGAATGAAACAGAAGAACCAATAAGTGATATAGTAGATAAAACTATGGAAAACAATAAAGCTGAAAAGAAGAAGGAAAAAAAACTATTACCTCATGAAGATAAACTTGGGGATCTCAGCAACTCCATAAAGTAAAATAATACCCATATTATAGGAGTCCCAGAAGAAAGAGTGGATGAAAGTGGCAGAAGGTTTATGTGAACAAATTATAACTGAGAAATTCCCTAATCTGGAGAAGTAAACAGGCATTCAAGTCCAAGAGACACAGAGAACTCCCCTCAAAATCAATAAAAATTGGTTAACACCCTCACATATCATAGTGAAACTTCTAAATTAGAAAGATAAAGAGAAAATCTTAAAAACAACATAGGACGAGAGGTCCCTAATCTACAAGTATATACACATAAGACTGGCAACAGACTTGTCCACAGAGATTTGACAGGCCAAAAAAGACTAGCATTATATATTCAATGTGCTAAATGGGAAATATATGCAGCCAAGAATACTTTATCTAGCAAGACTGTCATTTAGAATAGAAGGAGAGACAAAGTTTCCAAGACAAAAACTAAAGCAATTCATAAATACTAAATCAGGCCTGCAAGAAACATTAAATTTTCTTAAAAGATCCCAGAGATAGAGCCCAAAAGAAACAAAGACCAGAAAGAAAGAGGGACAGAGTACAGGAACAATGAGTTTACCAGAAATACAATGGCACTAAATTCATATCTTTTAATGATTACTCTGAATGTATATAGACTAGATGCTCCAATCAAAATATATAGGATATCAAAATGGAAGGGGAAAAAAGCATCGATATACTGTATACAATAGACTCCTTTTCGGCCCCCAAACACCTCCAGATTGAAAGTGAGGGAGTGGAGAACAATTTATCATGTGAGTGGACATCAAAACAAAGCTGGAGGAGCCACCCTCATATCCAAAAAACTAGATTTTAAAACAAAGACTAAAAAAAAGAAGAAGAAGAAGGGTAAAAAGCTTTTGCACAGCAAAGGAAACAATCAACAAAACTAAAGGTAACCTACAGAATGGGAGAATATATTTTAAAATGACATATCAGATAAAGGGCTATTATCCAAAATCTATAAAGAGCATATCAAACTCAACACCCCCAACAACAACAACAAAATCCAGTTAAGAAATGGGTAGAAGATATGAACAGACATTTCTCCAAAGAAAATGTACAAATGGCTAAAAGGCACAAGAAAACATACTCAACATCACTCATTATCATAAAAATATACATCAAAAACATAATGAGATACTACCTCACATCAGTCAGAATGGCCAAAATGTACCACTCAGGAAATGAGACAGGAAATGACAGATGTTGGCAATGATGTAGAGAGAGGGGAGCCCTTTTACACTGTTGATGGGAATGGAAATCGTGCAGACACTCTGGAAAACTGTATGGAGTTTCCTCAAACCTTAAAAATAGAAATATGTTCCTGAGAGGAATGTATATAACAATACAAGCCTTTCTGAAGAAACAAGAAAGGTCTCAAGCACACAACCTAACCCTACACCTAAAGGAGCTGGAGAAAGAACAGCAAAGAAAACCTAAGCCCAACAGGAGAAGAGAAATAAAAAAGATCAGAGAATAAATCAATGAAATAGAAACCAAAAGAACAGTAGAACAGATCAATGAAACTAGGAGCTGGTTCATTGAAAGAATAAGATTGATAAACCCCTGGCCAGACTTATCCAAAAGAAAAGAGAAAGGACTCAAATTAATAAAATCATGAATGAAAGAGCAGAGATCACAACCAACACCAAAGAAATACAAACAATTATAAGAACATATTACAAACAACTCTACACCAGAAAATGTGACCATCTGGAAGAAATGGATACATTCCTAGAGAAATATAAACTACCAAAACTGAACCAGGAAGAAATAGAAAACCTGAAGAGACCCATAACCAATACGGACACTGAAGCAGTCATCAAAAATCTCCCAAAACAAGAGCCAGGACCAGATGGCTTCCCAGGGGAATTCTACCAAACATTTAAAGAAAAAGTAATACCTATTCTCCTGAAACTGTTCCAAAAAATATAAATGTAAGGAAAACTACCAAACTCATTCTATGAGACCACCATGACCTTGATCCCAAAACCAGGCAAAGACCCCATCAAAAAGGGGAATTACAGACCAATATCCTTGATGAACATGGACGCAAAAATTCTCACCAAAGTACTAGCCAATAGGATCCAACAGTACATCAAAAGGATTATTGACGACGACCAAATGGGATTTGTTCTTGGGCTGCAAGTTTGGTTCAACATGGGAAAATCAATCAATGTGATAGAATACATTAATAAAAGAAAGAACAAGAACCATATGACCTTCTCAATAGATGCTGGAAAAGCATTTGACAAAGTACAGCATCCTTTTTTGATCAAAACTCTTCACAATGTAGGCATAGAGGGTACATACCTCAATATCATCAAAGCCATCTATGAAAAACCCACAGTGAATATCATTCTTAATGGAGAAAAACTGAGAGATTTCCTCCTAAGGTCAGAAACATGGCAGGGATGTCCACCACTAGAAGGCCTAGTCTCAGCAATCAGACAACAAAAAGAAATAAAAGCCATCCAAATGGGCAAAGAAGAAGTCAAACTCTCACTCTTTGCAGATGATATGATACTTTATGTGGAAAACCCAAAGGACTCCACTCCAAAACTGCTAGCACTCATACAGGAATTCAGTCAAGTGTCAGGATATAAAATCAATGCACAGAAATCAGTTGCATTTCTATATACCAACAACAAAACAGAAGAAAGAGAAATTAACGAGTCAATCCCATTTACAATTGCACCCCAAACCATAAGATACCTAGGAATAATTCTAACCAAAGACACAAAGAATCTGTATTCAGAAAAGTATAAAAGTATAAAAGACACATGAAAGAAATTGAGGAAGACACAAAGAAATGGAAAAACATGCCATGCTCATGAACTGGAAGAACAAACATTGTGAACATGTCTATACTACCTAGAGCAATCTACACATATAATGCAATCCCTATCAAACTACCATCAACTATTTTTCACATAAATGGAACAAATAATCCTAAAATTTATATGGAACCAGAAAAGACCCCGAATAGCCAAAGGAATGTTGAAAAGGAAAACCAAAGTTGGTGGCATCACAATTCCAGACTTCAACCTCTATTACAAATCTGCNAAGCTCTATTACAAAGCTGTCATCATCAAGACAGTATGGTACTGGCACAAAAACAGACACATAGACCAGTGGAACAGAATAGAGAACCCAAAAATGGACCCTCAACTCTATGGTCAACTAATCTTTGACAAAGCAGGAAAGAATATCCAATGGAAAAAAGACAGTCTCTTCAACAAATTGTTTTTTGGAAACTGGACAGCCACATGTAGAAAAATGAAACTGGATCATTTCTGTACACAACACACAAAAATAGACTCAAAATGGATGAAAGACCTTAATGTGGGACAGGAATCCATCAAAATCCTTGAGGAAAACACAGGCAGCAACCTCTTCATCCTTAACCACAGCAACTTCTTCCCAGGAACATCACCAAAAGANCTTCATCAAGATTAAAAGCTTTTGCACAGCAAAGGAAACAGTCAACAAAACCAAAAGACAACTGACAGAATGGGAGAAGATATTTGCAAATGACATATCAGATAAAGGGCTAGTATCCAAAATCTATAAAGAGCTTCTCAAACTCAACACCCATAAAACAAATAACCCAGTCAAGAAATGGGCAGAAGACATGAACAGACATTTCTCCAAAGAAGACATCCAAATGGCCAACAGACACATGAGAAAGTGCTCAACATCACTCGGCATCAGGGAAATACAAATAAAAACCACAGTGAGATACCACCTCACACCGGTCAGAATGGCTAAAATCAACAAGTCAGGAAATGACAGATGTTGGCAAGGATGCGGAGAAAGGGGAACCCTCCTACACTGTTGGTGGGAATGCAAGCTGGTGCAGCCACTCTGGAAAACAGTATGGAGGTTCCTCAAAAAGTTGAAAATAGAGCTACCCTATGACCCAGCAATTGCACTACTGGGTATTTACCCTAAAGATACAAATGTAGTGATCCTCAGGGACACATTCACCGGAATATTTATAGCAGCAATGTCCACAATAGCCAAACTATGGAAAGAACCTAGATGTCCATCAACAGATGAATGGATAAAGAAAATGTGGTATATATAACAATGGAATACTATGCAGCCATTAGAAGAAATGAAATCTTGCCGTTTGCAACAACATGGATGGAACTAGAGGGTATTATACTAAGCAAAATAAGTCAATCAGTGAAAGACAATTATCACATGTTCTCTCTGATATGAGGTATTTGAAGGGCAGGGCGGGGGGTAGTGGGGGGTAAGGATGGAAAAAAATGAAACAAGATGGGATTGGGAAGGAGACAAACCATTAGAACTTCTTAATCTCAAGAAACAAACTGAGGGTTACTGGGGGCTGAGAGGGTAGGGATAGGGTGGTTGGACATTGGGGAGGGTTTGCACTATGGTTAGTGTTGTGAAAGGTGTAAACCTGATGATTCACAGACCTGTACTCCTGGGGCAAAGAATAATTTAAAAATAGAAGTATGTTATGACTCAGGAATTGCACAACTAGGTATTTATCCAAAGTATACAAAAACCGTCTTTCCAAGGGTTACATACACCTCAATGTTTATAGCAGCAATGTCCACAATAGCCAGAATACGGAAAAAAGTTCAGATATCCATCAAGAGATGAATGGATAAAGAAGTAGTATATTTATACAATGGAATATTTCTCAGACATCAAAAAGAACGAAGTCTTGCCATTTACGATGACATGGGTGGAATCGGAAGGCATTGTGCTAAACAAAATAAGTCAGTAAGAGAAAGACAAATACTATATCATTTCACTCATATGCGTATTTTAAGAAAAAGCAGATGAACATGGGGAAGGGAAAGGAAAATATAATAAAAGGAAAACAGAGAGAGAGAGGCAAAGCATAACTGAATCTTAACTATAGGGATAAAACAGGGTTGCTGGAGGATGGGTTTGTGGGGAATGGAATAATTGGATGAAGGGCATTAAGGAGGGCACTTGACGAAATGAGCATTGGATGTTATATACAACTGATGAATCATTAAATTCTACCCTGAAAGTAATAATACATTATATGTTAACTAAATTGAATTTAAATTAAAAATTTAAATAACAGGAAAAAAAGAAATAATAGGTGAAAACTTCCCTACTCTGAGGAAAACAAAACAAAACAAAACAAAGCAAACATATCCGGATCCAGGATGCTGGGAAATCCCAATAAAATTAAGAAAAAAAATCTTTCAAAGCAAGACAAAAGATGTCAGTAACTTGCAAGGGAAAACCCATAAGGATGTCAGGATATTTTTGAACAGAAATGTTGCAAGTCAGAATAGGGTGTCATGATATATTCAAAGTGTTGAATGGGAAAAAAACCCTGCAGCCTAGAATGCTCTATCCAGGAAGGCTATCATTCAGAATAGAAGGAGAAATGAAGAGTTTCTCAGAGAAACAAAAACCAAAGGTGTTTATAATTAGTAACCAATATAAAGTTAGGAAACACAAAAAGCTGTAAAAATGATTACTTCTGTAAAAAAAATAAGTCAAGGAACTCACAAAAAATGGATATGCCTAAAATGTGGAGGGGAGAAGAGCAAATAACTGGTTGAAATGTAAATGACCATCAACTTAATGTAGACTGCTACATACAGAAGAGGTTATAAACACATCTCATGGTAACTATATATAAAAAAATAATTGATTAATATTCAAGGAATAGAGAAAAAGGAATTCAAATATATCAATGTAGAAAATCAGCAAAGCAAGAAGGAAAGAAAATCAAGAAAGGATTAACGAAAATATTGATAAACAACCACGAAACAAGAAATAAAATGCCAATAAATACTTATATATCAATAATTACTCTGAATATAATTTGAATAAAAGCTCCTACCAAAAGACAAAGAATGACTGAATGGATAAAAAAAAAACAACAAAAAAACACCAAAATCCACCTATAAGCTGCCTACAAGAGACCCATTTTAGACCTAAGAACACTAGCAGATAGAAAGTGAAAAGATAGAGAAACATCTTTCATCCAAATGAATGTCAAAGGAAAGCAAGCATCGTAATACTTATATTAGAAAACTATACTTAATTTTTTTAAGATTTTATTTATTTGTCAGAGAGAGAGGGAGAGAGCACAAGCTGGCAGAGTGGCAGGCAGAGGCAGAGAGAGAAGCAGGCTCCCTGCTGAGCAAGGAGCCCGATGCAGGACTCCATCCCAGGACCCTGGGATCATGGCCTTAGCTGAAGGCAGCCGCTTAACTGACTGAGCCACCCAGGCGTCCCAGAAAGCTAGACTTTAAAACAAAGACTGTAACAAGAGACAAAGAAGGACACCATAAATTAATGGGGTCAATCCAACAAGAGGGCATAACAATTGTAAATAATTATGCACTGAACATTGGAACACCTAAATGCATAAAACAAAAATAAACATAAAGGAACTAATTGATAGTAATACAATAGTATTAGGGAGCATTAACAGCCTCACTTACTTCAATGGACAGATCATATAAAAAGAAAGTCAACAAGGAAACAGTGACATTGACTGATACACCAGAACAGATGAATTTAACAGATATAATCAGAACATTCCATCTAAAACAACAGAATTCACATTCTTTTCAAGTGCATACCAGATATTCTCCAGAAAAAAACACATATTAGTACACAAAACCAACCTGAATGAATTGAAGAAGACCAAAATCACACTGTGCATATTTTCTGAACACAGCACTATGAAAATAGAAGTAAACCACAAGAAATAAATTGGAATCCCTAAAAAATACATATATCAAAAATACAAATAGCCCATATATGATACTTTAAATAACATGCTACTGAACAGTGAATGGATACACCAGGAAGTAAAAGAAGAAATAATAAAAATATAAGGTATCAATTCACAATAAGAACACAATGTTCCAAGACATCTGGAATGCAGGAAAAGTGGTTCTACAAGGGAATTTTATGGCAATACTAGCCTACCTTGAGAAGTAAGAAAAATCCCAAATAGACAACACAACCTTGCACCTAAAGACCCAGAAAAATAAAAAATGCAACCTAAAACAAACAGAAAGAAGGAATTAATAAGTATTAGAACAGAAATAAATGATATAGAGATTAAAAAAACAATAGGTCAGATCTTTGAAAACAGAAGATGGTTGTTTGAAAAAACAAATAAAACTGATAAACCTCTAGCCATACTTAACAAGGAAAAAAGAAAAGAAACTCATGCACATTAATTCACAAATGACAAAGGAGAAATAATGAGCAACATCACAGAAATTCAAACAAATGTAAGTAAATACGAAACTGTATGTAAAAACTGGTCAAACTAGAAGAAATGGATAAATGCCTAGAAATATATAAACTACAAAAACTGAAACAGGAAGAAAAATAAATTTTTAACAGACTGATAATTACTAAAGAAATCGAGTGAGCAAAAAAAAAAAATCCCAACAGTTGGGGGAATAAGATGGTGGCATAATAGGAGGACCCTAGGCTTATCTCATCCCTCCAACACAAGTAGATAACTATCAAGTCATTCTGAATACCCAACAAATTGATCTAAGGACTGACACAATAAGCTCCACAACTAAAGGGATAAAAGAGACCCCACTGAGGAAGGTAAGATGTGCAGTCAGGTGGTTTGGGGGAGAAATGGATCATGGGTGCTTTTGAGGGGAGTGAACCCTGGTCTTGGAGAAAGGAGAGAGGAACACACAGGGAAATGCACAAGAACACTTACCCAAAGCAATTGGTTGGGAAAATGAGAGGTCTACTTTTCATGATTTTTTGCAACCAGCAGGGCTTGAAGATAACAGTTTTAATATTTCATGGGCTTGGCTGTTTTAGAGCCCTCAGGGTGCTGTCCTACTCATTGAGAGAAGGAGGTAAACAATCAGAGGCAGAAGGCGTGATCTGAGGAATGACTGGGATACACAGGGGGGGAAATTGTTTGCTCTTCTTGAAAGGTGCCCCTGAGAGGCAGCATTCACAGAGTTATACTTCCAGGGATGAAAGAGCCAGTGGGTGCCATTTCCCTTCCCCAACCATCAGCATAGGTGATGCAACACAGAACCACCTGCCAAGGGCAGCTAGATGCAATCTTGTCTGCCTAGGCTGCCTGCTCCAAATCCCACACCCCTGCATTCTGGCACCACTGCCCTTCTTTGTCAAACCCACCTCATTCCCTCTGTAGGAAGATGCTCCCCAAGAAGACCAAAGAAGGCCCCTCCAAACACAATGTTCCCTAAAGCCTGGAGTTTTAAAATATCAGCGGAGTGATGGAATAGATCCTGGAGGGCAGTGCACTACTCCTGAAGAGAAGGCAGGCAAACACCTGGGAGGGAGACAATGTGAAAAATGCCTGGGATACACAGTGGGGAGATTACTTACTCTTCTGGGAGGGTTACCTTGAGAGCAGCAACCACTGCTCTCCCTCTCTAGGGACAATGGAGCTGATTGGCACAATTTCCCCTCTCTGCCCCTCAGCATATAGACAGATCTAACTTCAGTAAACAACATGGCTGCCTAACTTCCTTCACCAGGTTTGGCCCCCTGTGTTCTGCCAGTACTGCCTTCCTTGGTCAAGTGTAGCTCAATCCCAGTGCAGCAGACCACTTCACCAGAAAAACAGCAAAAACCCCTGCCTACACCATAGCTCTTGACCAGAAAGTTTTGCAGGGCTTCAATTCTGGTGGAAGTAGCTCAGGTCTCATTCAATAAGCAAACCAGAAAAAAACTAGTTAAAACTCACCACACTCTGCCCAAGGACCAAATACTGCCCAATGCAGGCAAGGAGACCCTCAGCAAACAACTGGCCTGGAGAATAGATTATCTAAAACACAATAGCAGAGGGTCACCTGGGTAACTCAGTCAGTTAAGCTTCTGCCTTCAGCTTGGGTCATGATCCTAGCATCCTGGGATTGAGTCCTGCCCTGCTCAGCAAGGAGCTTGCTTATTCCCCTTCCTCTGCCCCTCACCTTTCTCCTTCACTCTCTCTCAACTATAAGAATAAAATATTTAAAAAACCCCACACACTGTAACAGAGCACACACCGCACACATTAGACACTACTTGAAGTGCTGGGCCTGGACACTATATGATCTCTTATTCATAAATCCATTACTCTCAGAAGTAGGAAACATAACATGCTTTTCTAACACAGAGAAGTCAGAGATATAGGCAAAATACCCAAGTGGAGGAATTCATCCCAAATGAAACAAGATAATATCACAGCCAGAGATCTAAATGAAACAGATATAACAAAACATGTCTGATGGAGAATGTCAAGCAACAATGGTAAGGATACAATCTGGGTTTGAGAAAAGAATAAAAGACTTCTGGGAGGCCCTGCTGCACAGATAAAAAGATTAAAAAAACAATCATCCAGAAATGAAAAATGCAATAATTGAGATTCAAAACAGACTAAATGCAATGAACAGAAGGATGGAGGAAGCAGAAGAAGGAATAAATGATATAAAAGATAAAGTAATGGAAAATATTAATGAAGCTGTTGAAAAGAGAGAAAGAAGAAAAAAGGAACACCAGAATAGACTTAGGGAATTCAGTGACTCCACCAAATGCAGTAATATTCATTGATAGTACTCCCAGAAGAAGAAGAGAGAGAAAAGTGGGCAGAAGGTTTATTTGAAGAAATAATATCTGAAAACTTCCCTAGGGCACCTGGGTGGCTCAGTCAGTTAAACATCTGCCTTCAGCTCAGGAAATGATCCCAGGGTCTTGGCATTTAACACCACATCAGGCTCTCAAATCAGCCAGGAGCCTTCTTCTCTCTCTGCAATCCCCAGCCCCGACTCCCCTACTCTCTCTCTCTCTCTCTCTCTCTCTCTCTCTCTCTCTCTCTCTCTCTCTGTCTGAAATAGATAAATAAAATATTTAAAGAAAAAAACTTCCCTAATCAGCAGAAGGAAACAGACATCCAAATCTGGGAGGCATACAGAATGCTCATCAAAATCAATGAAAGCAGGCGAACACTATGATATATTGTAATTAAATTTACAAAGTACAGTGATATAGTAAACCAACCCTGCAAGAAATACTAAAGGGGACTCTTTGACTGGAAAGGAAAGAATTAAAATGACGAAGACATGGAAGGAACAGAGGAAGTCACCAGAAACAATGACAAAAGAAGTACTAAAATGGCAGTAAATACATATCTATCAGTAATTACTCTGAAAGTAAATGCACCAAATGCTTCAATTAAAAGAGCATGAGAATTGATTAAAAAATACACATCTTTATGCTATCTACAAGAGAATTTTTTATTTTTATTTTATTGCATTTTCAATTTTTTTTTATCATTTCAGTGTTCCAAGATTCACTGTTTATGCACCACACCCAGTGCTCCATGCAATACATGCCTTCCTTAATACCCACCACCAGGCTCACCCATCTCCCCATCCCTTCCCCTCATAATGTTAGGTTAGATTCTCAGAATCCAGTCTCTCATCTTTCATCTCCCCCTCTGATTTACCCCAATTCACTTTCCTTTCCTTCTACTAATGTCCTCCATGTTATTCTTTATATTCCACAACAAAGTGAAACCACATGATAATTGACTTTTTCTGCTTGACTTATTTCACTCAGCATAATCTCCTCCAGACCCTTCCATGTTAATACAAGAGTTGGGTATTCATCCTTTCTGATGGCTGTGTAATATTCCATTGTATAGATGGACCACATCTTCTTTATCCATTTGTCTATTGAAAGGCATCTCAGCTCTTTCCACAGTTTGGTGATTGTGGACATTGCTGCTATGAACATTGGGGTACAGATGGCCCTTCTTTTCACTACATCTGTATCTTTGGGGTAAATACCCAGTAGTGTTATTGCTGGGTCATAGGGTAGCTCTACTTTTAATTTTTTGAGGAATCTCCACACTGTTTTCCAAAGTGGCTGTACCAACTTGCATTCCCACCAACAGTGAAAGAGGGTTCCCCTTTCTCCAGATCCTCTCCAGCACTTGTTACCTGTCTTATTGATTTTGGCCATTCTAACTGGTGTAAGGTGGTATCTCAGTGTGGTTTTGATTTGAGTTTCCCTGATGGCTAGTGATGATCAACATTTTTTCATGTGTCTGTTGGCCATTTGTATGTCTTCTTTGGAAAAGTGTCTGTTCATGTCTTCTGACCATTTTTTGACATGATTATTTGTTTTGGGGCGTTGAGCTTGAGAAGTTCTTTATAGATCTTGGATATTAGCCCTTTGTCTGTAGTGTCATTTGGGAATATTTTCTCCCATTCCGTGGGTTGCCTCTTTGTTTTATTGACTGTTTCCTTTGCTGTTCAGAACCTTTTTATCTTGATGAAAATTTCCCTAATCTGGGGAATGGAAAAAGTGTTTGTGTCCAAGAGGTAGAGAGGACACCCCCAAGATCAATGAGTCTAGAAAGACCCCCATATACTAAATTGTGAGATTCACAAATCACAAATTCAGACATGATATCTTCAGGGAAGCTACAGAGAAGAGATTTTTTACATATAGAGGAAAGACCATCAGAATAAAGTCGGACCTATCCACAGCAACCTGGCAAGCCAGAAACGGCAGGCAAGACATATTCAGGGCACTAAATGAGGAGAACATGCTGCTAAGAATACTTTATCCAGCAAGGGTGACATTCAGAATGGGTGGAGAAATAAAGAGCTTCCAAGACTGGCAAGGTCTAAAAGACTATGTGACCACCAAGCCAGCACTATAAGAAATATTAAGGGGGGTTCTATAAAAGAACAAAGAACCCAAGAGTGACATAGAACAGAATGTTACAGAGACAATACATAGAAACAAGGATTTCACAGGCAACATGATGTCAGTAAAAATTTACCTTTCGGGGCACCTGGGTGGCTCAGTTATTAAGCGTCTGCCTTCGCCTCAGGTCATGATCCCAGGGTCCTTGGATTGAGCTCCACATCGTGCTCCCTGCTCAGTGGGGAGCCTGCTTCTCCCTCTCCTGCTCCACCTGCTTCTGTTCCTTCTCTTGCTGTGTCTTTCTCTGTCAAATAAATAAATAATTTTTTTAAAAATTTTACATTTCAATAATCACACTCAATGTGAACAGCCTAAATATTCACATAAAAAGGCACAGAGTTGCAGACTGGTTAAAACGACAGGACCCATCCATATGCTGTCCACAAGAGACAGATTTTGTACCTAAAGATACATCCAGACTGAACGTGAAGGAATGGAGAACTATCTTTGATGCCAATGGGCCTCAAAAGAAGGCTGGGGTAGTGATTCTCGTATCAGATAAATTAGATTTTAAACTAAAGATTGTAGTCAGAGATACAAGAGGACTCTACATCATTATTAAATGGTCTATCCACCAAGAAGATCTAACAATTGTAAATATTTATTTCCCCAACATGGGAGCAGCCACCTACATAAGCCAACTGTTAAACAAAATAGAGTCATATTGATATGAATACATTAATTGTAGGGGATCTTAACACACCACTCTCAGCAATAGACAGATCATCTAAGCAGAAAATCAACAAAAAAACAAGAGTTTTGAATGCCACATTGGACCAGATGGCCCTCATACATATATACAGAACATTGCACCCTAAAACAACAGAATACTCATTCTTCTCGAGCTCACATGGAACTTTCTCCAGAATAGACCACATACTGGGTCACAAATTAGGGCTCAACCAATACCAAAAGATTGAGATGATCCCCTTCATATTCTCAGACCACAATGCTTTGAAACTGTAAGTCAATGATAAGAAAAAGTTTGGAAGGACTTCAAACTCTTGGAAGCTAAATACCATCCTGCTCAAGAATGTTTGGATCAACCAGGAAATCAGAGAACTTAAACAATTCATGAAGACCAATGAGAATGAAGACACATCGGTCCAAATCCTTTGGGATATGGCAAAGGCAGTCCTAAGGGGGAAATACACAGCCATCCAAGCCTTCCTCAAAAAAATTGAAAGATCCCAAATACACTAACTCTCTTTACACCTTAAAGGGCTAGTGGGAAAACAAAAAACAAAGAACAACAACAACAACAAAAAACTCTGCACCCAGTCCTTTGCCTGAGAGTGAAGCCTCAGTCTGCTCCCCTCTGGATGGTCCAGAACACACCAACTCACCTTCTGCAATCTTCACTGAACACTGCAACCTCTCACAAGTGGTGCACACTCCCAGCCACCATCTCAGTGGTCGCCCAAGGCCCCTGCTTGTCTCTGCACCCCCGTGCCACTAAGACAGCAAGTGATCTTGTTCTTGGGGAGCCTGATCCTGGTGGCTGTCAGGACTGGTGTCTGGGGTCCACGCCTATGACCTAGCAGCAGTGAAGGCAGGCTGCAGTTTCAGAGACTGCTTGCCGGTGCCCACACCAGGTTCTCTCAGGTGCGGGTGGGGGTGCATCCAGCCCAGGTGATTGTGCAGGTGACTAGTAATGTTGAACATTTTTTCATGTGTCTGTTAGCCATTTGTATGTCTTCTTTGGAGAAGTGTTTGTTCATGTCTTCTGCCCATTTTTTTGAATAGATTATTTGTTTTTTGGGTGTTGAGTTTGAGAAATTCTTTATAGATCTTGGATACCAGCCCTTTATCTGATATGTCATTTGCAAATATCTTCTCCCATTCTGTGGGTTGCCTTGTAGTTTTCTTGACTGTTTCCTTTGCTGTGCAGAAGCTTTTTATCCTGATGAAGTCCCAAAAGTTCATTTTTACTTTTGTTTTCCTTGCTTTTAGAGATGTGTCTTGGAAGAAGTTGCTGTGGTGGATGTTGAAGAGGTCATTGCTTATGTTCTCCTCCAGGATTTTAATGGATTTCTGTCACACATCAAGGACTTTCATCTATTTAGAGTTTATCTTTGTGTACGGTGTAAGAGAATGGACCAGTTTCATTCTTGTGTGTATAGATATCCAATTTTCCAAGCACCATTTATTGATAGAGACTGTCCTTTCTCCATTGGATTTTTTTCCCTGCCTTGTCAATGATTATCTTATCAAAGAGTTGAGGGGCCATTTCTGGGCTCTCTATTCTGTTCCATTGATCTATGTGTCTGCTTTTGTGCCAATACTGTGCTGTCTTGGTGATCACAGCTGTGTAATATAGCTTGAACTCAGGCAACGTGATGCCCCGAGTTTCCCCCCGCCAACATTTCCTTGATGATTCAGGGTCTTTTCTGGTTCCATACACATTTTAGGGTTGTTCGTTCCAGCTCTTTGAAAAATGCCAGTGGTATTATGATAGGTATGGCGTTGAAAATATAGATTGCTCTGGGTAGCATAAACACTTTAACAATGCTTATTCTTGCAATCCATGAGAATGGAATGTTTTTCCATCTTCTTGTGTCTTCCTTAATTTCTTTCATAAGTTTTCTGTAGTTTCTAGAGTATAAAAGCTTTACCTCTTTGATTAGGTTTATTGCAAGGTATCTTAGGATTTTGGGTCCTATTGTAAGTGGAATTAATTCCATAATTTCTCTTTCTATAGTTACATTTTTAGTGTATAGAAAAGGTACTGAAAAATACTGATGTCTGTTTATTGATCTTGCATCCTACCACATTCCTGAATTGCTGTATGAATTCTAGACATTTGGGGGTGGAGTCTTTTGGGTGTTCCACATAAATTATCATGTCATCTGTGAAGAGAGAGAGTTTGGCTTCTTTGCTGATTTGAATGCCTTTTATTTATTTCCTTTGCTGTTGTTGTCTGATTGCTGAGGCTATGGCTTCTAGTAGTATGTTTAACAATAGTAGTGAGAGTGGGTATCCTCATGCTCATGATCTTAAGGAATGTTCCCTCTATCCCTATACTCTGAAGAGTTTTAATCAGGAAAGGATGCTGTATTTTATCAAATGCTTTTTCTGCATCAATTGAGAGGATCATATGGTTTTTGTCTTTTCTTTTATTAATATGTTCTATCACATTGATTGATTTGCAAATGTTGAACCACCCTTGCATCTCAGCAGTAAATACCACCTGGTAGTGATGGATAATCCTTTTAATGTACTGTTGGGTCCTATAGGCTAGGATCTTGTTGAGAATTTAGGCGTCCATTTGCATCAGTGATATTGGTCTTTAATTCTCCTTTTTGATGTGGTCTTTGCCTGGTTTCGGATCAAAATCATGCTGGTTTCATAGAATCACTTAGGAAGTTTTCCTTCTGTTTCTATGTTTTGGAACAGCTTCAGGAGAATAGGTATTATTTCTTCTTTAAATGTCTGGGAGAATTCTCTTGGGAATCCATGTGGCCCTGTACTTTTGTTTCTTGGGAGATTTTTGATCACTGCTTCAATTTCGTTACTGGTTATTGATCTCTTCAGATTGTCAGTGTCTTCCTGTTTCAGTCTTAGTAGCTTATAGGTTTCCAGAAAGGCATCAATTTCTTCCAGGTTGCTTAATTTTTTTGGGTATAGCTGCTAATAATAATTTCTAATAATTGTTTCTATTTTCTTGGTGTTAGTTGTGATCTCTCCCCTTTCATTCATGATTTTATTAATTAGGGTCCTTTCTCTTTTCTTTTAGATAAATCTGTCCAGGGGTTTATCAATCTTATTAATTCTTTCAATGAGTTAGTTCTACTTTTGTTGCTCTCCTCTACTATTTTTCTGGTTTCTATTTCATTGACCTCTGCTCTAATCTTTATTATTTCTCTTCTCTTGCTTGGGTTAGGTTTTATTTGCTTCTCTTTCTCCAGGTCCTTTATGTGTAAGGTTAGCTTGTGCATTTGAGATTTTTCTAATTTTATGAGAGAGACTTAGTTGGTTATATATTCCTTCTTAGGACCACTTTTGCAGTATCCCATATGTTTAGACTGATGTATTTTCATTCTCATTGGTTTGTATGAATCGTTTAAGTTCTTTAATTTCCCAATCATTTTTTAGCAGGATGCTCTTTAACTTCCAAGTGTTTGAATTCCTTCTAAATTTTTTCTTGTGATTGAGTTCCAGTTTTAAAGCATTGTGGTCTGATAACATGCAGGGAATAATACCAATCTTTTGGTATCGGTTGAGACCTGATTTGTGACCCAATATGTGGTCTATTTTGGAGGAAGTTCCATGTGCATTCGAGTAGAATGAGTATTCTGTTGTTTTAGGGTGGACTTCTCTGTATATATCTATGAGGTCCATTTGGTCCAATGTGTCATGCAAAGCTCTTGTTTCTTTGTTAATCTTCTCATTAGATGATCTGTCCATTGCTGAGAATGGGGTGTTAAGATCTCCTACTATTGATGTACTATTATCAATATGATTATTTTGGTTAACAATCGGCTTATGTAGTTGGCTCCTCCCCTGTTGGGGGCATATCATATTTACAATTGTTAGATTTTCTTGGTGGATCGACCCTTACATATGGTATAATGTCCCTCTACATCTCTTACTACAGTCTTTCATTTAAAATCTAATTTGTTTGATATGAAGATTGTTACTCTGGCTTTCTTTTGGGGTTCATAAGCATGGTAAGTTATTCTCCATCCCCTCACTTGCCATCTGGAGGTGTCTTTAGGTTCAAAATGTGTCTCTTGTGGACAACATATAGATGGGTCTTGCTTTTTTACCTAATCTGAAACCTGTGATTTTTGTGGGAGCATTCAGCCCATTTTAATTCTGAGTAACTATTGAAAAATATGAATTTAGTCCCATTGTATTGCCTGTATAGTCCCTGTTTCTCTAGATCATCTCTGTTAAGTTCTAGTCTATATTACTCTTGAAGTCTTTTTTCTTTTATAGAATCCCCTTTAATATTTCTTGTAGGACTGTCTTGGAGGTCACATATTCTTTCAGTTTCTACCTGCCCTGGAAGCTCTTTATCTCTCGATCCATTCTGAATGACAGCCTTGCTGGATAAAGTATCTTTGGCTGCATGGTCTTCTCATTTAGTACCCTGAATGACTTCCCAGCCCTTTCTGACTTGCCAGGTCTCTAATAATAGGCCAAATGTTATCTGATATTCCTCCTTCTATATGTAAGGAACCTCCTCTCCTTACCTATTTTTAGGATAGTTGCTTTGGCTCTTAGATTTACAAGCAAGCTTCACTACTACATTTTCAGGCATTGATCTATTTTTATTCGTTTTGGGAGGGGTCTTCTCTGCCTCTTGATCATGAATACTTGCTTCCTTCCCCGATTAGGGGAGTTCTCAGCTATGATTTGCTCAAGTATATCTTCCAGTCTCTCTTTCTCTCTCCTCCCCCTCAGGGATCCCAATAATTCTGACATTGGAACTTTTAATGGCATCATTCATCTCTCAATGTCTATTTTCATGGGATATTATCTGCCTATATCTGTTTTGTTCAGTTTCCTTCCTTTCCATGGGCTTATTTTCTAGATCATTAATTCTCTTTCCTACCTCATTTACCTTTGCTGTTAGAATATCCCATTTAGACGTATCTCATTCATAGCATTTTTAAGTTTGGCCTGATTAGATTTCATTCCTGCCCTTAGAGATTCTATATTGTCATTAATGGTTTTTTAAAGCCGATCTATTGACTTCATAATTGCTACCTTGAAGTCTATCTCTGACGTCTTCCTTATATCCAAAGCCATTAGTTCTGTGGCAGAGGTTAATGTCCCATTCTTTTCTTTGTTGGGAGTTTCTCATCCTAGTCATTCTGACGAGGGATAGTTGAGGGAATGTACAGAGTACAAAATATGAATCACAACTCAAGCAAAATACACCTTCAAAGAAATCTGAAGTGGTTGAAAGCTTCCACAGATACACCATCAAGTCACGATGGTCCAAAACAATACCAAAAAAGTAAAAAGAAAAGAGAAGAGAAGCAAGGGAGTGGGGAGATAGATGATAATCTCTCAGGGTGGACAAAGCAGGGTGATCTGCCTGTTCCTGCTTGATTTTTGGTCTCTGTGTTAGAAGACACTATATCCCAGAATTGCAAATAAATCAGAACTTATATCTATGTCAAGATAAAATTGAATAGAGTATAAAACAGGCTAGTATGGGGCATAAGTGTATAAAACATATATGTTTAAAAGAAAATAAAAGTTATGAAGCGACTTAAAAACATAGGTTGGGAATTAAGAATCTATTTGAAAAGGGAACAGGGCTAAAAAAAATAGATGAAAAGAAAAAAAAAAGGAAATGTAAAGTTTACCCTGAAGTATAAATGAGTCATGAGGGAACACCTGGAGCTCCCTATCTTATTTTCCTATTGTGCTGGAGTTTTACAGTCCTTTGGGAAATAAGGTTATCATTCACCTGTTCTTCCAGTCTGTCTTTTGGGTGAGGGGTCTGCTGCTAGTCTTCTCAGGCATCTTTGCCTGGGTGGAGTTGCCCCACCCCTTGTCAGGGGGATGGGCTTAGTATGAGCTGGTTGTCTGTGTGACTTTTTTCCCCTAGCATCTTTACACTTCTTTTTAGAGGGTCAGAGCAAATATGGCTGTGTGGGAATCTGGCCCAGAGCTGCAAGTTTTCACTCCTTTTTCTTCAATAAACCCTCCAGGTCAAACCATCTCCACTTCTTTTACCAAACTCCACAGTGTCGTGTTATTTGTGCCCACCGCAACTCTCCTGGGAGAGTTGTGGGTACTGGGGAGTGTCTGTGTGTTTCGTCACTTTGCAATTGCTAGTGACCATTGGCTCACATGTGCACCCTCTTCCGCAGCTCCCAGGTCACAGCTGCCACAGCTCCTAGCTCATGGCTGGGTGCTGCCTAGTGTCCATTCAGGGGTCACGCTGTTTTGAGAGCTGTTGCCCAGTTGTGGGTGCAGCCACTTTGTTCACCAAACCACGGAATCCCATGGTTCCCACCCACTGCAACTTTCCCAGGGGAATTCCAGGGAAGTGTGAGCATCTTTGTGCTTTGTGATTTTGCAATTGCAAGGGGCCATGAGCTCACAGTTGCACTCTCTTCTGCCACTCCCAATTCATGCCTGGGGAACTCCCAGTTCATGGCAGTGTCCTTTCGTGGGCCATATCGTTCTTAGAGCTGTTGTCCTGTCATGGGCACAAGCCGTTTTATATCTCACCTAGTATGTTAAACAGCCTGCACCTTATAGTCCTTTTCAGGGTGGTCAGGCAAAGAGTGGTCTCCCTGCTGACCTGCGACTTATGGTGACTGGAGTTCACTGGCCGTAACCAGTCTTCCAGCTCCACTGCTTGGGCACTCTATGGGTTCAGGCTCCTCAGAACTTTCTGAGTCATTTGGAATCCTGAGACCACAATGATCCACCTAGAATTCTGCCCTATTCATCCCCTGTGCTTTTTTCAGAACGGGATGTTTCTCACTAGAGCAGATTTCTAAGGGTCCTGATATTTTGCTCCAGTGTTATATCACTTTCTGGTGGCCAGTTTATGGAGGCTCCCTCCCCTTTCTGTTTATCTTCAGATATTTCCCCTGAAGATTCAAGTTCTGCACCTCCTAGCTTACAAGAATTAATCATTTTTGTAGAGATGCAGATAAATCTTCTTATATCTCAGGTTGAATTCATGTGTGCTCAGAATGGTTTGATAGATGTCCAGCTAAATTTGAGGGACCAGAAGAAATGAGGTCTCCTACTCTGTCATCATCTTGCCCCATCATTTGTACAGACCAATAAGCAGGAAAGACATTGGATAGATAATCAAAAATCATCCAACAAACAAAATACCAGAACCAGATGATTTAACAGGTGAATTATTTTTTATTTTTATTTATTCATCTTTTGAGAGAGAAAAAGATAGACAGAGAGTACGAGGAATGGGGGGAGAGTCAGGGAGAGGGAGAAGCAGACTCTGCTGAGCAGTGTGCTTGATATGGGACTTGATCCCAGGAACTGGAGATCATGACCTGATCTGAAGGCAGATGCTTAACCATCTGAGCCACCCAGGAGCCCCACAGGTGAGTTCTACCAAACATTTAAAGAAGTTAATACCTACTCTTCTCAACCTATTGCAAAAAATAAAATTAAAAAGAAATGGAAGGAAAACATCCAAATTCATTCTATGAGGCCATCATTACCCTGATTCCAAAACCAGATAAAGACCACTAAAAAAGAACTGTAGGTCAAAATCTCTCATGAACATGGATATAAAATTGTCAACAAAATACTGGCAAATCGAATCCAATAGTACACGAAAAGAATCATTCACCACAATTAAGTGGGATTTATTCATATGCTGCAAGGGTGTCTCAAAATTCACAAATCAATCAATGTAATACACCACATTAATAAAAGAAAGGATAACAACTCTATGATCCTTTCAATAGATTCAGAAAAACCATTTGACAAAGGACAACATCCATTCATGATAAAGATCTGATCAAAGTGGGGTTAGAGGGAACATACCTCAACATAATAAAGGCCATATACAAAATACCCACAGCTAATATCATCCTCAATGAGAAAAAAAAAACAGAGAGCTTTTCCTTTACAATCAGGAACAAGACAGGATATCCAATCTCATCGCTATTATTTAACGTAATATTGGAAGTCCTAGCTATAGCAATGAGGCAACAGAAAGTAATGAAAAAAAATCAAATCAACAAGGAAGAAGTCAAACTAAGCAAAGTAAGTCAGTCAGAGAAAGACAAATACCATATGATTTCACTCATATGTGAAATTTAATAAGACAACAAAGCAAAGGGAAGGAAAGAGAGAGAGAGATAAAGCAAGAAACAAACTCTTAATTGTAGAGAACAAACTGATGGTTACCAGAGGGGAGGTGAGTGGGGGAATAGGTTAAATAGGGGACAGTGATTAAGGAATGCACTTGTTGAGATGAGCACAGGATGATGTATGGAAGTGTTGAATCACTATATTGTACACCTGAAACTATTAGAACATTGTATGTTAACTAACTGGTATTAAAATAAATAACTTAAAAAAATAAATAAATTAGAAATGATTTTCCCCTTTGGCATGTTGGAGAAAAAAATCGTAAATAATTGGTCACAACTTGTTTGATTGAGCCTATAAGTAAATTGATAATAATGAAGATAATGATGATGACAAGAAATATAATAATGACTCTCACTAGTCAAGATGCCAGTATATATCATACAATAAGTTCAATACTTTACCTGCAATATCTCCATGGTTCATTAATACTGATCTGCAGCAAAATGAGAAAATGGAGGATAATATTTGATTTTCATAAAATTACTTTTTGTAATTGTGACTCCACTTCCGTTTAGACTATAGGAAGTGCAGGAGAATAATACTTCCCTTCAAAAAATGAGAAAAATCTTGAAAATTTACAAAGTGCAGTTATTTTGTTGAGATACAACTGACACATAAGATTAAATTCAGGTGTACAACATAAATATTAAATATTTATATATATTGTGAAATGATCACAACAATAAATCTGCTTAATTCCCATCCCCACCTATAGTTATCAATTTTCTATTTTTATAAGAACATTTAAGATTTAGTCTATCAACTTTCAAATATAAGATACAGTATTATCAACTATAGTAACTATGCTTATAGTAACTAACTACATGACTTATTCATTTGTAACTAAAAATCTGTACATTTTGACCCCCCTTCCCACATTTTTTCCACGCCCAATCCCTGCCTCAGACAACCACCAATATGTTCTCTATATACACGAGCTTGGTTTTGTTTGTTTTTTGTTGTTATATTCCAAATATCAGTAGGTATATGGTATTTATCTTTTTCCGAGTCGTTTAACTTAGCATAATGTCCTCAATGTCCATCAAAGTTGTTGCAAATGGAAAGATTTCATTCTTTTCTTATGTTTTAATAATATTCCAAGATTATCCATCTATAATCTATCTATCTACCTATCTATCTAGCATCTATCAATCTACATATATATATGTATATATATATATATACACACACACACATATAAATCACATTTTCTTTATCCATTTATCCATTTATAACCATGTAGGTTGTTTCCATGTCTTTGCTAATGTTTCAATAGCCATGGAGATGCAGATACACTTCACGTTGATGTTTTTGTTCCCTTGGACAAATGTGCAAAAGCAGAATTTCTAGACCATAAAGCAGCTATATATATTTTTTTAAGATTTTTATTTATTCATTTGACAGAGAGAGAGAGATTACAAGTAGGCAGAGAGGCAGGCAGAGAGAGGAGAGAGGAGGAAGCAGGCTCCCCGCTGAGCAGAGAGCCCGATGTGGGCCTCGATCCCAGGACCCTGGGATCATGACCTGAGCCGAAGGCAGCGGCTTTAACCCACTGAGCCACCCAGGTGCCCTAAAGTAGCTATATTTTTATACTTTTGAGGAAACTCAATGTTGTTTTCCATAGTGGCTTCATCAATTAACTTTCCTGCTAACAGTGCACAAGGGTTTGCTTCTCTCCACATCCTCACCAACGCTTATTATTTCTTGTTTTATTTTTTTTTTGATAATAGCCATTACAACAAATCTGAGGTAATATCTCACTGTGGTTTTGATTTACATTTCTGTGATGATGAGTAATGTTAACACTTTATCATGTACCTGTTGACCATCTGTATGCCTTAATTGGAAAAATGTCTATCCTAATCCTCTGCCAATTTTAATCAGACTGTACATTGTTTTCATTATTGAGTTACATGTTACTTAATAAATTGGATACTAAGCTCTTATTTTATATATATATATATATATATATGATTGGCAAATATTTTTTTCCTATTTGGTAGAATGTCTTTTCATTTTCTTGATAGTTTCCTTTGTTGTGCAGGAGCCTTTTAGTTTTATGTAGACCCACCTATTTATTTTTGCATTTGTTGCCTTTGCTTTTGGGATGAAGTCCAGTAAAAAGTGGTTGTCAGGTACTATGTTAAGGGGTTTACCACCTATGTTTTCCTAGAGAAGTGCTATGGTTTCAGGCTTTACATTCAAGACGTTCATGTATTCTGAATTATTTTTTATGTACTATACAAGACAATAGCATAATTCCTTTTTTTTTGCCTATAGCCATCCAGTTTCTCCAACATCATTTATTGAATAGATTGTCCTTTTCTATTGTATACCCTTGCCTCTTCTGAATTAACCATAAACGTGTATAAGTTTATTTCTGGGATAACTATTCTATTCCATTGATGGATTGTCTGTTTTGATGCCTTTACTATATGGTTTTGATCTCTGTACTTTGTTCAGTAGTTTGAAATCAGGAAGTGTGATGCCTTTCACTTTTTTTTCTCCTCAAGATTGCTGTAACTATTCAGGGTCTTTAGTGGTTCTATACAGATTTTAGAATTGTTCTATTTATGTAAAAAATGTCATTAGGATTTTGGTAGATTTGCATTAAATCTGTAGATTGCTTTAAGCAGTAAAATGTTAATACATTTTAACAGTATTAATTCTTTCAATATATGCACAAAGAATTCTTTCCAATTATTTGTGTTATTTTCATCAATGTCTCATAGTTTTCAACATACAGATTTTTTAAATTCTTGGATAAATTTATTCCTAGGTATTTACTTTTTGATGGAATTGTAAATAGGATTGCTTTCTTCTTTTTCCCTTAAATGTTATTTGAATTCAAATTAGTTAACATATACTGTATTATTAGTTTCTGGGATACAATTTAGTGATTCATCAGTTGCATATAACACCCAGTGCTCATTTTATCAAGTGCCCTCCTTAATGCCTTTCATCCAACTACTCCATACCTCTACCCACTTCCCCTCTAGCAACCCTCAGTTTGTTCCCTATATTTAAGAGTCTTTTATGGTTTGCATCACTCTCTATTTTATTTTATTTTATTCTATTTTTTTCCTTCCCTTCTACTATGATCATCTGTATGGTTTCCTAAATTCCACATACAAATGAAATGATATGGTATCTGTCTTTCTCTGACTGACTTATTTCGTTTAACATAATACCCTCTAGTTCCATCCACAACATTGCAAATGCAAGATTTCATTCATTTTCATTTTTAATTAATTAATTAATTAATTAATTAATTAGACAGAGAGAGATATCACAAGTAGGCAGAGAGGCAGGCAGAGAGAGAGGAGGAAGCAGGCTCCCTGCTGAGCAGAGAGCCTGATGCAGAGCTCGATCCCAGGACCCTGAGACCATGACCCAAGCCGAAGGCAGAGGCTTTAACCCACTGAGCCCCAGGCGACCCTTGTTTTCATTTTTTTGATGGCTGAGTAATATTCCACTGGAGTTATCTATCTATCTATCTACTATCTATCTATCTATCTATCTATCTATCTACCATCTATCTATATCTATATCATCTGTATCTATCTATATATCTATCTGTACCACCTCTTCTTTATCCATTCATCAGTTAATGGAAATTTGGGCTCTTTCTATGTAATGGGTATTGTGGATAATGCTGCTATAAACATTAAGATGCATGTGCCCTTTGAATTACTATTTTTGTATCCTTTTTATAAATACCTAGTAGTGCAATTGTTGAGACATAAGGTAGTTCTATTTTTAACATTCTGAAGAACCTCCATACTGTTTTCCAGAGCCTGCACAATTTGCATTCCTACAGTATAAGAGGTTTCCCTTTTTTCCACATCCTCACCAACATCTGTCATTTCCTGAGTTTTTAATTTTTGTCATTCTGACTGGCGTGAGGTGATATCTCATTGTAGTTTTGATTTGTATTTACCCAATGATGAGCAATGTTGAGCAGTTTTTCATGTGTCTGTTAGCCATTTTTATGTCTTTGGAGAAATGTCCGTCCATGTCTTCTGCCCATTTCTTAACTGGATTTTCTTAAATTTTTGAGGTATTGAGTTTGAGGAGTTCTTTATAGATTTTGTATACTAGGTCATTATTTCGTGTACTAGATCATTATTTTATATGTCATTTGTAAATATCTTCTCCCATTCCGTGGGTTGCCATTTAGTTTTGTTGATTGTTTCCATTGTTGTACAGAAGCTTTTTAACTTGGTGAGGTCCCAATAGTTCATTTTTGCTTGTTTCCCTTACCTCTGGAGAGATGTCTAGTAAGAATTTGCTATGGCTGGGTGCAAAGAGATTGCTGCCTGTGTTCTCTAGGGTATTAATGGATTCCTATCTTACATTTAGGTCTTTCACACATTTTGAATTTACTTTTTTGTATGGTGTAAGAAAGTGGTCTAGTTTTACTCTTCTAGCACGTTGCTGTCCAATTTTCCCAAACCATCTGTTGAAGAGACTATCTTTTTTCCACTGGACATTCTTTGTCAAAAATTAGTTGACCATAGAGTTGAGGGTCCATTTCAGGATTCTCTATTCTGTTCCATTGATGTACGTGTCTATTTTTGTGCCAGCGCCATACTGTCTTGATGATTACAGCTTGCAATAAAGCTTGAAGGCCAGAATTGTGATTCCTCCAGCTTTAGTTTTCTTTTTCAGTGTTACTTTGGCTATTCAGGGTCTTTTGTGGTTCCATACTAATTTTAGAATTGTTTGTGCCAACTCTGTGAAAAACACTGGGGTTACTTTGAGAGGGATTGCGTTGAATGTGTAGATTGCTTTGGGTAGTACAGACATTTTAATAATATTTGTTCTTAAAATCCACGAGCATGGAATATTTTCCCATCTCTTTGTGTCCTCTTCAATTTCTTTCATAAGTGTTCTATAATTTTCGGTGTACAGATCTTTTAGTTCTTTGGTTAGGTTTGTTCCTAGGGATCAAGGGATGAAGGTAACACTGATTTCATGGAAGGGGACTGGAATTTTTCCTTCCATTTCTATTTTTGGAACAGTTTCACAATAGCTATCAATTCTTTAAATGTTTGGCATAATTATCCTTGGAAGACATCTGGCCCTGGACTCTTGTTTTTTGGCAGATTGTTGATTACAGATTCAATTTCTTTGCTTCTTATAGGTCCTTTCAGATTTTCTATTTCTTCCTATTTCACTTTTTGTAGTTTTTCCCCTAGGAATTTATCTATTTCTTTCTGATTGCCTCATTTGTTGGCATATAATTACTCAAAATATTATCTTATAATTATATTTCTGAGGTGTTGCTTGTGATCTATACTCTTTCATTCATGATTTTATTTATTTGGGCTCTTTTAATGTTCTTTTAAATAAGCCTAGCTAGAGATTTATCAATCTTATTAATTCTTGGAAAGAACCATCTCCTAGTTTTGTTGACTTGTTCTACTGTTTTTTTTTTCAATTTCTATACCATTGATTTCTGCTCTGATCTTTTTTATTTCCCTTCTCCTGCTGGCACTTCAGGAAGTGTTTCTGGTGTATGCTCTCTGCACTTTACTGTTGTGTTTTGGCTGCTCTTTCCCACTGGTCAGTCCCCTATAGATTTTCTATTGCTTGCACCAGGGAGTCTTTGGACATTTATCTAGGTGTACTTTGATTTGTTTGTTGAAAGAAACCTGGAAAAAAGGAAAGAAAAAGTAAGAAGAGAGAGAGAGAGAGAGAGAGAGAGAGAGAGAGAGAAGGAAAAAAGAAGCCTCTCCAAAAAAAGAGAAAAAGGAAAGAAATGAAAACAATCAGAAAAAATCTAAGTGTGACTCTAAAGAAAAACAAAGGAAAAATATATAAAGAAAAAGAAAAGAAAAAAGAAGCCCAATCTAAAAGTAAATGAGAAAAGGAAATGAAAAACAACATAACAAACAAAAAGTATAAGCCTGATTCCAAAGGGGGGGAGGGACAAGGAAAATAAAAATGCAACCTAATCCTATTTCCAACAGAACTGAAGGGAATGCTCTGAAGAGCTGTATGATCAGTGGACTTGCTTCATGCAGCATGCTGCCTGTGTTGCTCCTCTAGGGAAAGGCCAGCTGCACTGACTCAGAGTCAGTCCTGCCCCAGTAATAAAAGGTACTCACCAAGCAGAGGGGGCAGCTCACGCCTCCACTTGGGGCCACTGTGTTGCTCTCTGAAGTCCATCTCTATTGGTAGACAGGGTAAACTTGTCCCATCACAGGGGATCACACACACACACACACACACACACACACACACACACACACACTGTTGAGAAAGCTCTCACAGGAAAGCTAGGGGTGACAGCATGCCAGGTGCACAGCTTTTCTCTGTTTTACCTTAAGTGTGCAGCTGGGATTCAAACTCCAAGTCTTAAAGGAACCTGCATCATTTTGACTCACTCCGTCTCCTGGATTAGAGCCTCACTGTAGTCTGACTAGTGTCCTTTGTCCCAAAAAACCAGTATAACCCCTGTGTGGTGCACAGAATATATGGTGTGTCACCACAAAAAAAGAGCAACCAGGTTATCCACCCTCTGCACATGCCTTTGTCCCCTGCTGATGAAAGGCCATTTGCTAGTGTCTTGTGGGGTCTTTTGTCCTTAGTAGGCCATATATCCTCTTTCAAATATACTCTAGAAAGTGGGAGGGTAATCTCTCCCAGTGTAACACAGGAGATCCCTACACCACTTGGTGCTCTCAAGCCAGAGCCCTACTCTCCAGGAGTGCAGTCTACAGCTCCACTCCTATGAAAATTAAGCACTTCCCAAATCTCAGAATTTGAACTCCACTCACTTTTTTGCAAAAAAACAGGTTCCACTCAGTACTACCACCTACCCAGTTTGTGGCTGAGATGTTTTCTTCTTGTGTAAACTGCACATCGCACTGTCTCAACCCATCTCTCCATTTCTCAGTTTTCTCTCCCTGTGTAAAGGGTTCCCTCTCCTCCATGACACATCAGCTTTTCTCTCCCCCAATTCACTTCCATGCACTTGGCACCTGCCACAATATCTCCCCCCAACTGCGGAGATCCTTCTTCCAATCCTCAGATTGATTTCCTGCATGTCCCAAGTGATTTGACCTCAATACAGCTGTGTTTCAAGGCTGAGGAAATCCATGGCTCCCCTACTTCTCTGTCATCTTAACTCCTCCCAATGCAATTGCTTTCTTAAATTTGTCTTCTAATAGTTTTCTACTAGTGTATAAAGTTACAACCATTTTTTTTCCTACTTACTTAACATCTAGTGTACTACTGATTTCAGGAGTAGAGTTTAGTGTTTCATCACTTATATATAACACACAGTACTCCTCTTAACAAGTGCCTTTGGTAATATCCATCCACCCATTTAACCCATTCCACAACCACCTCCCTCCATCAACCCTCAGTTTGTTCTCCATCATTAAGAGTCTCTTACAGTTTGCTTAACTCACTTTTTTTCCCATTTTCATATGCTCATCTGTTTTGTTTTTTAATCCCACACGAGTGAAATCATACGGTATTTGTCTTTCTTTAACTGACTTATTTTGCTTAGCATAATATACTTTAGTTAGATCCACATCATTCCAAATGGCAAAATTACATTCTCTTTGATGGCTGAATAATATTCCATTGTATATGCGTAACATGTCTTCTTTATCCATTCATCAGTTGGTGGACATTTGGGGTCTTCCCATAGATTAGCTATTGTTGGTAATGATGCTATGAACATGAGAGGGCATGTACTCATTCCAATCTGTATTTTTGTGTCCTTTAGGTAAATGCCTAGTAGTGTAATTACTGAGTCTTAGCGTAGTTCTATTTTCAACTTTTTGAGGGACCTCCATACTGTTTTCCAGAGTGGCTGCATTTTCATTCCCAACAATATTTTAAAACGGTTCCCTTTCTCTGCATCCTCACCAATATCTGTTTTTCCTGTGCTGTTTATTTTAGCTATTCTGACAGATGTGAGGTGGTATCTCATTGTGGTTTTGATTTATATTAATGATGAGTGATGATGACCATCTTTTCAACTGTCTGTTAGCCATCCAGGTGTGTTCAGAAAAATGTCTATTCATGACTTTTGTCCATTTCTTAACTGGATTATTTGTTTTTAGGGTGCTGAGTTTCATTAGTTCTTTTTAGATTTTGGATACTAACCCTTTATCAGATATGTCATTTGCAAATATCTTCTCCCATTCTGTAAGATACCTTTTAGATATGTTGATTGCATCATAGTGCAAAAGTCTTTATTTTGATGAAGTCCTAATAGGTCATTTGCTCTGGCCAAGGTCAAAGGCATTGTGGCCTGTGTTCTCCAGGATTTTGATGGTTGCCCAACATTTAAGGCTTTCATCCATTTTGAATTTATTTTTGTGTATGGTTTAAGAAAGTGGTCCAGTTTCATTCTTCTGTATTTAGCTGTCCAACTTTTCCAAGACATTTTTTGAAGAAAATGTCTTTTTTTCCATTGGATATTCTTTCTTGCTTTGTCGAAGGTTAGTTGACCATTGATCAACTTGGTCCATTTCATTTTTTTAAATCTGTTCCATTGATCTATGTGTCTGTTTTTGTGCCAGTACAAGACTGTCTTAATGACTAGAGCTTTGTAATATAGCTTGATGTCTAGATTTTTGATGCCTCCAGCTTTGCTTTGTTTTCATGATTGCTTTGGCACTTTGGGATCTTCTGTTGTTCCATACATATTTGAGGACTGTTTGTACTATCTTTCTAAAACATTCTGGTATTTTTATTTTGTTTTGTTTTGTTTTTCATGAGGATTGCTTTAAATAAGTATAATGCTTTGGGTAGTATGACATTTTAACAATGATTTTTTCTCCTGTGCTTGAGCATTGAGTATTTTTCCATTTCCTCGTGTCCTCTTCAATTTCTTTCTTAAGTATACTATAGTTTTCAGAGTACAGATCTTTTACATCTTTGATTAGTTTTATTCCTAGGTATTTTATCATTTTTGGTGCAATTTTACATGTAATGGATTCCTTGGTTTTATTTTTCTGCTGCTTAATTATTAGTGTATAACAATACAATGGATTTCCAGACTTTGGTTTTATATCCTTCAACTTTTTTTTAATATTTTTCTTTCAAATTTTTTGAATTCATGTATTAGTTCTAGCAATTCTTTTTGTTGGAATCTTTCAGGTTTTCTACATAAAGTGTCATGTCACCTGCACATAGAGAAATTTGATTTCTTCCTTGTTAATTTGGATGACTTTCATTTCTTTTTGTTGCCTGATTGCTGAGACTAAGGCTTCCAGTCCTGTGTTAAATAGTGATGGTAAGAATGGACATCCCTGTCTTGTTTCTGACAGTAGAGGAAAGGCCCGCCTTTCTTCCCATTGAGGATTATACTAGCCATGGGTCTTTCATATATGGCTTTTATGTTGTTGAGGTATGTTCCATCCATACCTACTTTGTTGAGGATTATTTTATCAAGAATGGATGCTGTATTTTGTCAAATGTTTTCTCTGCATCTATTGAGAGGATGATATGGTTCTTATCTTTTCTTTATTATGTGGTGTATCATGTTTATTGATTTGTGAATATTGAAATACCTCTGCAGCCCAGGAATAAATCCCATTTGATTGTGGTGATGAACTCTTTTTTGTGTGTGTGTAAGTAATTTTTTAATGTACTTTTGGATTCAATTTGTTAGTATCTTCTGGAGAATTTTTGCATCTATGTTCCTCAGAGATATTGGCCTGTCACTATCCTTTTCAGTAGGGTCTTTTCCTGGTTTTGGAATCAAGGTAATGCTCACATCATGGAATGAGTTTAGAAGTTTTCCTTCCATTTCTATATTTTTTGGGGGGAAACACTTTTTTCTTGTTTTCTTTAATTTTTAAAATTTTATTTTTTATTTTTATTTATTTATTTTATTATGTTCAGCTAGTCAGCATATATTAGATCATTAGTTTTAGATGTAGTATTCAATGATTTATTAGTTGTATATAACAACCAGTGCTCTTCACAACAGGTGCCCTCCTTAGTACCCATTACCAGAATACTCCATCCCCCCCTACTCCCCCCTATAAAATCCTCAGTTTGTTTTCCAGAATCCATAGTCTCTCATGGTTCATCTCCCTCTCTGATTTCCTCCCCTCCAGTTTTACTCCCTTCCCTTATGGTCTTCCATGCTATTCCTTATGTTCCACATATGAGTGAAACCATATGATAATTGTCTTTCTCTGCTTGACTTATTTGACTTAGCATAATCCCCTCCAGTTCCATCCATGTCGATGGAAATGGTGGATATTTACTCTTTCTGATGGCTGAGTAATATTCCATTGTATATAAGTACCACATCTTCTTTATCCATTTATCTGTTGGCTTCTTCCACAGTTTGGCTACTGTGGACATTGTTGCTATGAACATTGGGGTGCATGTGCCCCTTATTTTTCACTACATCTGTATCTTTGGGTAAATACCTAGTAGTGCAATTGCTGGGTCATATGGTACTGCTATTTTTAACGTCTGGAGGAACCTCCACAGTGTTTTCCAAAGTGGCTGTACCACCTTGCATTCCCAGAAACAGTGTAAGAGTATTCCCTTTTCTCCACATCCTCACTAACTTTTGTTGTTTCCTGCCTTGTTAATTTTTGCCATTCTAATTGGTGTAATATGCATCTCATTGTGGTTTTGATTTGTATTTCCCTGATGACTAGTGATGTTGAATATTTTTTCTTGTGTCTATTAGCCATTTGTATGTCTTTGGAGAAATGTCTGTTAATGTCTTCTTCCTATTTATTGACTGGATTATTTGATTTTGGGTTGTTGAGTTTGAGAAATTATAGATGTTGGATACTAGCCATTTATCTGATATGTCATTTTCAAATATCTTCTCCCATTCCTTGGGTTGCCTCTTAGTTTTATTGACTGTTTCCTTTCCTGTGCAGAAGCTTTTTATATTGATGAAATCCCAAAAGTTCAATTTGCTTTTGTTTCCCTTGTCTTTGGAGACATGTCTTTTTTTTTTTAAAGATTTTATTTATTTATTTGAGGAGAGAGAGAGAGATCACAAGTAGGCTGAGAGGCAGGCAGAAAGAGAGGAGGAAGCAGGCTCCCAGCTGAGCAGGGAGCCCGATGTGGGCCTCGATCACAGGACCCTGAGATCATGACCTGGGCCAAAGGCAGAGGCTTTAACCCACTGAGGCACCCAGGCACCCTGGAGACATGTCTTGAAAGAAGCTGCTGTGGCCGATGTCAAAGAAGTCATTGCCTATGTTCTCCTCTAGGATTTTGATGTATTTCTGTCACACATGGAGGTCTTTCATCCGTTTAGAGTTCATCTTTTTGTATGGTGTAAGAGAAGGAACCAGCTTCATTCTTCTCTTTGTAGCTGTCCAATTTTCCCAGCAGCATTTATTGAAGAAACTGTCTTTTTTCCATTGGATTTTTTCCTCTGATTTCTCAATGATTAGTTGATCATAGTGTTGAGGGATCATTTCTGGAGTCTCTATTCTGTTCCATTAATCTATGTGTCTGTTTTTGTGCAATTCCATGCTGTCTTGGTGACCACAGTTTTGTAATATAGCATGAAGTCAGACAATGTGATGCCCCCAGCTTTGTTTTTCTTTTTCAACATTCCCTTGGTGATTAGGGGTCTTTTCTGGTCCCATACAAATTATAGGATTGTTTATTCCAGCTCTTTGAAAAATGCCAATAGTATTTTAATAAGGATCACATTGAAAGTGTAGATTGCTCTAGGCAGCATAGAAATTTTAACATTGTTCTTCCCATCCATGAGAATGGAATGTTTTCCTCTCGTTTTTTGTCTTCCTCAATTTCTTTCTTAAGTTTTCTTTAGTTGCTAAAGTACAGATCCTTTACTTCTTTGGTTAGGTTTATTCCTAGATATCTTATTGTATTTGGTTCTACTATAAATAGAATCAATTCCATAATTTCTTTCTACAGTTACATTGGTAGTGTATAGAAAAGCAACTGAATCCCTGAGTACATGGATGCCAAAATACTCAACAAAATCCTAGCCAATAAGATCCAATAGTATATTAAAAGGATTGTCCATCACAACCAGGTAGGATTTATTCCTAGGATACAAGGGTGGTTAAACATTCACAAATCAATGTGTTAGAGCACATAATAAAAGAAAAAAACAAGAACCATATGATCCTCTCAATTGATGCAGAAAAGTCATTTGACAATATACAGCATCCTTTCCTGATTAAAACTTCAGAATGTAAGAATAGAAGGAACATTCCTCAATGTCATAAAAACCACCTATGAAAAGCCCACAGTGAATATCATTCTCAATGGGGAAAAGCTGAGAGCTTTCCCTTAAGGTCAGGAACATGACACGGATTCCCACTGTCACCAATATTGTCTAACATAGTACTAGAAGTCCTAGTATCAGCAATAAGACAACAAAAAGAAATAAAAGGCATTCAAATCAGCAAAGAAGTCAAACTCTCTCTCTCTTTGCAGATGACATGATACTTTATGTGGAAAACCCAAAAATCTCCACCCCAAAATTACTAGAATTCATCCAGGATTCATCAGTGTGGCAGGATAAAAAATCAGTGCACAGACATCAGTTGCTTTTTGGAACATTTTGAGGATAGGAATTAATTCTTCTTTAAATGTCTGTTAGAATTCCCTTGGGGAGCCATCTGACCCTAAACTTTTGTTGGGAAATTTTTGACTAGTGACTCCATTTCTTTCCTCGTTATGGGTCTGTTCAAATTTTACATTTCTTCTTGTTTCAGTTTTGGTAGCTTGTTTCCAGGAATTTATCTATTTCGTCCAGATTGTCCAGTTTTTTGGCATATTATTTTTATAATAGTCTTTTATGATTGTATTTCTGTGGTGTTGGTTGTGTTCTTTCATCTTTCAGTCAAATTTTTCTTTATTTGGTTCATTTTTCTTTTTTAGATTTATTTATTTACTCCTTTAGGGTTGAGAGAGAGAGAGAGAGAGAGAGGGAGAGAGGGAGAGAGAGAGAGAGAAAGAGAGAACATGAGTTGGAGGAGGGGCAGAGGGAAAGAATCTCAAGCAGACACCTTGCTGAGTGCAGAGCCAGGCTCAGGGCATGATCTCATGATCATGAGATTCTGACATGAACTGAAATCATGAGTCAGATGCTTAACTGACTGAGCCACCTTGGAGCCCCCCTTATCTTTCTTTTTGATAGCTCTGGCTAGGCATTTGTCAATTTTATTGATTCTTTCCAAGAACCCGCTCTTAGTTTCATTGATCTATTTTTTTGTTTGTTTCTATATTGTATATTTCTGCTCTAATGTTCATTATTTCCTTTATGCTGGGTGTAGACTTCATTTCTGTTCTTTATTTAGCTTCCTTAGGTGTAAGATTAGCTCGAATGTTTCAGATTTTTCTTGCTTCTTAAAGTAGATCTGTATTGCTCTATACTTCCTTCTTAGGATCACCTTTTCTACATCCCAAAGGTTTTTGACTGTTGTGATTTAAACTTCATTCGCTTCCATGTATGTTTTTATTTCATCTTTAATTTCGTAGTTTAACCATTCATCCTTTAGAAGGATTTTCTTTAACTTTGTATTTGTGGTGTTTCCAAAATTTTTCTTGTGGTTGACTTCAACTTTTGTAGTGTTGTGGTCTCAGAACATGCATGATATGCTCTCAATCTTTTTGTACTTGCTGAGGGCTGATTTGTGACTCAGTATGTGATTTATTCTGAAGAATGTTCGATGTGCACATGAAAAGAATGTGTATCCTCCTGCTTTAGGATGAAATGTTCTGAATATATCGGTTAAGTCCATCTGGTCCAGTGTGTCTTTCAAAGCCATTGTTTCAAGTTTGATTTTCTGCTTTGATGATCAATCCATGGTGTGACTGGAGTGTTAAAGTCCTCTACTATTATTGTGTTATTATCAATGAGTTTCTGTATGCTTGTTATTAGTTGATTTATACATTTGTTTGCTCCCAAGTTGGGAGCATTAATATTTACAATTGTTAGATTTTATTGATGGATGGACCCCTTAATTATGACATCATGCCCTTTTTTCAATTATTTCCTATTTTTGTTTAAAATCTAGTTTGTCTGATGTAAGTATGGCTACTCTGGCTTTCTTTTGAAGTCCATTAGCATGATATATTGTTCTCTGTTCCTTCACTTTCAATCTCAGGTATCTTGAGGTCTAAAATGAGTCTCTCATGAGAAGTATATAGATGGGTCTCATTTTTTAATACATTCTAATATCCTTTGTCTTTTGATTGGAGAATTTTGTCCATTTACATTCAGAGTGATTTTTGATAGATATGAATTTAGTGTCATTGTGTTTCCTGTAATTTTGGTGTTTCTGATGATGTTGCCTGTTCCTTTCTAGTCTTTGATGCTTCTTGGACTTCTTTACTATAAAAATAGTCCCCTTTAATATTTCTTGGAGGACCAGTTTAGTGGTCTCAGACTTCTTTATTTTTTGTTTGTCTGGGACACTCTTTATCTCTCCTCCTTTTCTGAATGACAGTATGGTCATATAAAGTATTCTTGGATGCGTATTTTTCAGTCAGCATGTCGAAAGTATCATGCCACTTTCTTGTAACATGCTAAATTTCTGTGGACATTCTGTTCCAAATCTCATTTTTCCCCTCATAAGTTAGGGAGTTTTTTCCCTTACTTCTTTCAGAAATATTTACTTGTCTTTGTATTTTGTGAATTTACCTGTTATATGTGTTGATCATTCCAGGCTGTTGTTGAATTTGATGACAGTTTCTGTTCCTCTTGAATTTTGATGTTTCCTTCCTTAGATTAGGGGTGTTTTGTGAGATAGAAGAAAAAGAAATCAAGGAATAGATCTTATTTACAATTGCACCAAAAACCATAAGATACCTGGGAATAAGCCTAACCAAAGAGGTAAAGGATTTGTACTCCTAAAACTAAAGAACAGTTATGAAAAAAAATGAAGAAGACACAAATTGTAAAACCATTCCATGCTCATGGACTGGAAGAATAAATACTGTTAAAATGTCTATCCTACTTAGATCAATCTACACATTCAATGCAATCCTTGTCAAAATACCTTAAAAAATTTCATAAAGTTAGAACAACTAATCCTAACATTTGTATGGAACCAGAAAAGACCCTGGATAGGCATAAGAATGTTGAAAAAGAAAACCAAAGCTGGTGTCATCACAATGCTAGACTTCAAAGTATAACACAAAGCTACATAGTACATACAAAGACAGTATGGTACTGGTACAAAAACAGACACATGTATCAAGGGACAGAATAGAGAACGCAGAAATGGACCTTCAACTCTATGGTCAACTAATCTTTGACAAAGCAGAAAAGAATATCCAATGGAAGAAGGACAGTCTTTTCAATAAATGGTGCTGGGAAAGTTGGACTGCTACATGTAGAAGAATGAAGCTGGACCATTTTTTTAATGCCATACACCAAAATAAACTCAAAGTATATGAAAGACCTAAATGAGAGAAAGGAATCCATCAACATCTTACAGGAGAACACAAGCAGCAAATTCTCTGACCTCAGTCAGAGTAACTTCTTACTAGACATCTCTCCAGAGGTAAAAGAAACAAAAGCAAGAATTGGGACTTCACCAAGATAAAAAAAAAACAGCAAAAGAAACAGTCAAAAAAACAAAGACATCCTACGTAATAGGAGAAGATATGTGAAAATGACATATCAGATAAAGGTCTAGTATCCAAGATCTATAAAGAATGTATCAAACTTAAAACCCAAAAAAGCAAAGAATCCAGTCAATAAATGAGCAGAAGACATGGACAGATATTTCTGTAAAGACGATATATAAATAACTACAGACAAATGTAAATGCTTCATATCACTTGGCATCAGAGAAATATAAATCAAAAACACAATGAGATAACACCTCAAACCAGTGAATTTCTAAAATTCACAAGAGAGTGAACAACAAATATTGGGGAAGATGTAGAAAAAGGGGAATCCTCTTACATTCTTGGTGGGAATGCAAGATGCTACAGCCACTCTGGAAAAGAGTATGGAGGTTCCTCAAGAAGTTGAAAATAGATCTACTGTATGACCCAAAAATTGCACTACTAAGGGTTTACCCCTAAGATACAGATGTAGTGATCTGAAGGGGCACTTGCACCACAACATTCATAGCAACAGTGTTCATAATCGCCAAACTGTGGAAAGAGCCTAGATGTCCATCAACAGATGAATGGATAAAGAAGATGTGGTGTGTGTATACACACACACACACACACATACACACACACACACACACACACACACTGAAATATTATTCAGCAGTGAGGAAGAATGAATACTTACCAATTACAACAATGTGCACGGAACTGGAGGGTATTATGCTGAGAGAAATAAGTCAATCAGAGAAAGGAAATTATCACATATTTTCTCTCATATGTGGCATACAAGAAACAGAGCAGAAGATCATAAGGGTAGGAAGGAAAATGGTATAGAAAGTCACTAGAGAGGAAGACAAACTATGAGAGTCTCTTAACTATAAGAAAAAAGTGAGAATTGCTGGAGGGATGTGGGTGGGGGGATGGGATAATTGGGTGATGGACATTAAGTAGGGTGTGTGATGTGATGAGCACTGGGTGTTATACAAAACTGACAAATTATTGAATATTGCACCTGATGTACTATAAGTTGGCTAATTAATTTTAAAAAGTAAAAAAAAGATTAGGAATGTTTTCAGCTATAATTTGCTCAAATCATCTGCCTCCCTCTCCCTCTCTTCTTTTTCTCAAACTCCTGTAATACAAATGATATTATACTTTATGGAGTCTGTTTTCTGTATCTACATTTGTGATCCAATATTTTTATTTCTCTTTCCTTTTCATCTTCATTATTTTCCATAATTTCATCTTCTATATCACGGACTCATTTCTCTGCTGCATCCATCCTCATTGTCATTACATCCAGTAGGTTTTCTATCTCTGTTACATCATTTTTTATTTTGGCCTGACTAGTTTTTAGTTCTTTTATCTCTGTAGTAATTGATTCTCTAGTATATTCTGTTTTCTCAAGCCTTGCCAGTATTCTTACGATTGTTGTTTTAAATTCTGGTCCTGGCATTTATTTATATCAGTTTTTTAAAAGATTTTATTTATTTATTTGACACAGAGAGAGAGATTATAAGTAGGCAGAGAGGCAGGCAGAGAGAGGAGGAAGCAGGCTCCCTGCAGAGCAGAGAGCCCGATGCGGGCCTCGATCCCAGGACCCTGAGTTCATGACCTGAGCCGAAGGCAGAGGCTTTAACCAACTGAGCCACCCAGGCGCCCTATTTATATCAGTTTTGATTAAATTCCTCACAGTCACTTCCCATTCTTTTGGGGGTGAATTCTTCTGTGTTTTCATTTTGTCTATGTCACTGTTTTTTTGTGTGATTGTGAGGAGAGCCTGTTATAGTCCTGTTCCTGAGAGTAATGGCTATATTTAGAAGAGGTGCTACACTATCTTGGGCCTGGTGCTTCAGCAGGTGCTTGTTATAGTATCAAGGTAATGCTGATATCCTAAAATGTGTTTGGAAATATTCCCCTTTCTTCCATTTTTGGAAGAGTTTGGAGAAAGACTGGTAGTAATCATTCTTTAAATGTTTGGCAGAAGTCATCACTGAAACCATCTGGTCCTGGGCTTTTATTTGTTGGGAGTTTTTGATCGTTAATTTGTTCTTATTAGTAATGTGTTCAGCTTTTCCATTTATTTATTGTTTAGTCTTCATTAATAGTATGTTTGTAAGGATTTATTCATTTCTTCTAGGTTGTACAGTTTTTCAGCATATAATTGTTCATAATATGCCTTATGATCCTTTGTATTTCTGTGGTAACACTTTTAATGTCTCCTATATCATTTCTTTATTTTTCTTTTTGTTTTAATACCGCTTTGCTAATATATAGTGTCATATTAGTTTCATGTGTACAACATAGAGATTCAAGACTTCATACATCATCCTGTGGTCATCATGACAAGTGCACTCCTTAATCTGAATCACCTGTTTAACCCATTCCCCCACCACCATCTCCTCTGGTAACCATGAGTTTGTTCTCTGTAATTAGGGGTCTCTTTCTTGATTTCTCTCTCTGTCTTTCTCTTATCTTTTCACTTTGTTTGTTTATATTTTTCTTAAATACATTTGACTGAAAATAAATGCTATATGTCTTTCTCTGACTGACTTATTTCTCTGAGCATTCTACCCACAGTTTCATCCATATCATTGAAAATGGCATGATTTCACTCCTTTTTAAGGCTGAATTTTTATTCCATTCTATATATATGCCTATTCTTCTTTATCCATTCATAAATCAGTGGATACTTGTGCTACTTAAATATATTTGCTACTGCAAATAATGCTGCTATAAAAACAGGGGTGCATGTATACCTTTGAATTAGTGTTCTTGTATTCTTTGGGTAAATACCCAGTAGTGTGATTGCTGGATCACATGGTAGTTCTATTTTTAACTTATTAAGGAATCTTCATACTGCTTTCCAGCCCCAATTTGCATTCCTACAAACAGTGCATGTGTGTTCTTTTTTCTCCACATCCTTGTCAACATTTGTTGTTTCTTGTATTGTTGACTTTACCTATTCTGACACCTAATATCCCATTGTAGGTGTGTTTTGCCTTTTCCTTATGATAAGTGATGATGAGCATCTTTTCATGTGTCTGTTGGCTGTCATCTGTATACGTCCTTTGGAGAAATGTCTATTCATGTCTTCTGCCCATTTTTTTTTACTTCTACCCATTTTTTGATTGGATTATTTTGGGGGGGTGTTGAATCTTTTAAGTTCTTTATATATTTGGGATAGTAACCCTTTTTCAGGTATATCATTTGTATCTTCTCCCATTTCATAGGTTTTGGCTTTTAGTTTTATTGACTGTTTCTTTGTTTTCCAGAAGATTTTTATCTTGATATAGTACAAATAGCTCAGTTAGCCAGCATATAATACATCATTGGCTTTTAATGTAGTGTTCAACAATAAGGTAGTTGCATATATTTTAGTTAGTTTTTCTTGCCAGGGAAGACATAGGTAGGAAAAAAAATGCTATGGCTTATGTCAAATAAGTTACTGCCTTTGTTCTCTTCTAGGATTTTTATGATGTCAGGTCTCACAGTTAGGACTTCCATCCATTTGAATTTATTTTGTGTATGTTGTATGGAAGTTGTCCAGTTTCATTCTTTCGTATGTTGCTGTCCAGTTTTTCCAGCACCATTTTTTCAAGAGAATGTCTTTTTTCCTTTTGCATATCTTTCCTGCATTGTTGTAGATTAATTGGAGCTTATGACTGTGGGTTTATTTTTGGATTTTCTCTTCTGTTCTACTTATCTGTGTGTCTATTTTTTTAATTGATTTTTATTATTATTATTTGCCCAGGAGTACAGGTCTGTGAATCATCAGGCTTACGCCTTNTTTGCCCAAGGGGTACAGGTCTGTGAATCATCAGGCTTACGCCTTTCACAGCATTCACCATAGCACAAACCCTCCCAAATGTCCATAACCCATANATCCACCCTATCCCTACCCTCCCACCCCCCAGTAACCCTCAGTTTGTTTTGTGAGATTAGGAGTCCCTTATGGTTTGTCTCCTTCCCCATCCTATATTGTTTCATTATTTTTCCCTCCCTACCCCCTACGACCCCCCACCCTGCCCCTCAAGTTCCTCATATCAGAGAGATCATATGATAATTGTCTTTCTCTGATTGACTTATTTTGCTCAGAATAATACCCTCTAGTTCCATCCATGTCGATGCAAAAGGCAAGATTTCTTTTCTTTTGATAGCTGCATAGTATTCCATTGTATATATATATATATATACCACATCTTCTTTATCTATTCATCTGTCGATGGACACCTAGGTTCTTTCATAGTTTGGCTATTGTGGACATTGCTGCTATAAACATTTGAGTGCGTGTGCCCCTGAGGATCACTACCTTTGTACCTTTAGGGTAAATACCCATTAGTCCAATTGCTGGGTCGTAGTGTAGCTCTATTTTCAACTTTTTGAGGAACC